>CM016567.1:4508239-4607299 GCA_003412495.2 Echium plantagineum | reverse complement strand
GAGAAAATTGTGAAAATGGTCCATGAGAATATGTGCAAGTTGCCATTTAGTCATTGTAAATATACGTTTTGCGCAAATGGTCTCTCATATTGACGTAAAAGGAGGACTTTAAACTCTCTTTTGAGGAAGACGTTAAATTTTGACGAAAAGAGGGACTAAGGTGCACATTTTCAAGAAATATTACAGTGTTGAATTCTATTGTGCCCCTCTTTTCGCAAAACTTTAACATCTCCGTCAAAAAAGGGATTAAAGTGCACATTCCCGACCAATATCAGAGATAACCAATTATGATATTTGAATTGAAATATTACACATATTTTTTGGACTCGAACCAGCACCTCCAAATTTGAAGGCTGGGTCGATAACCATTAGGCCAAGGCTATGGGTTAAAATATGGACACTACATAAGTAGTGGATAATATTGTGTGACATAGATGTGTATCATTTTTCATTTCAATCCACAGTTTAACATGCATGATTGCATGGTATATAATAATTCACATATAAACCAATGTTTTTGCATCAAAAACTCATCTTCATCAATTTAATCCATTCAATTTCCCATCAAATTCGTTCCACAAACCTATTAACAGTCTCAATGCTTCCTCAACTACATCCAATTTATCATCTTCCATCATTTTCTACTGCAACAATAATTAATCTTTCAACAAAAAAATAAACATTCATCAAAATGGCACGTCAATTGATAGTCTTTGCTCTTGTTTTCGCTGTTGTTGTTGGGTTTGCTTCGGCTGCCACCCCCGCTGCTAGTGCCCCGACTGCAGGCGCCGGGGGGGCTGCCGCCCCAACTACTGGGGCAACAGCAATGACTCCAAGCAGCACTGCTGGTTCACCATTGAGCTCTGCCACGTCTCCAGATGGCACCACAACCAGCGAGGATGCAACCACTGGCGGTGCCAGAGCATTGAAGATCTCCGGTGCTGTCGTGGTTGCAGCTGTTGTCGGATTCTTTTCCATCTAAATTTTGCATTTTATTATGGTAGGAACTGGAAGCCATTGTCAACCATAATGAGCTCCTTTGCTTGGTAGTTTTAATATATATATGTTAGGCTTTGTTGATAATAAAAAGAAATAATACTAGCACTTGAAAAATGTATGTTTCTTGATTTTTACTTTCAACATTCATCAAATATCTCACAATCTTAACCGATGTAGTAGAATACGTATAGTTTCATCAGAGCAATAAGTAGCGTTGGCGGTTTTCGTCGTGGAGTAGGTAATATTTGTACTTTGCTCTTGAGTTAATTCGAAAATATATTCTTTGTTATTATTACTCCCTCCATCCCTATTTAATAGACCCGTTTTGACTTTTTAGGTCAAACTTCGAAAGTTTTGACCGTAAATTGTTATTAATTGATAAGAGATAAAATAGTCATATGAGATCTTGTTAGATTCGGCTCGATACATATTTTTGAAATATCAAGTTCTTATAATTTTTAGACATATAAAATTAAAAATATTTACGTTTTAAATTGTGTCTCGGAGACCGTGAAAAAGTAAATGGGACTATTATTTAGGGATGGAGGGAGTATTATTTAACTCTCTTGTTCTGTTCATCGGAGAATCTTTTAGATATTGAAACATATCGATGTCGATATTTTTGCAACAATAAACTTAGTGGCATTTAACAACAATTACGTCCGGACCGGTTACGGTTCCGTATAGATTTGTTCCGTATAGAATTCCGTACAGAAAAATAATTACACAATAACCCATGAAGAAATAATAATTACATCTTCAATCTCCACTCCAAACCACCAATATTTGTATATTAACCCTTTACGGAATGTGTACGGAATATTTCTATAAGGCACCCTAACTTTCTACCAAAATTTCTATTAAGACTTCTCTTGATACAAAAATTACACAATTAATCCCTACACCAATGTAAAGATTACCATGATAGTCCATTAGAGAAATCCTAACAAAAGAATAGATAATACGATCATAACTTTCTACCTAAAATTAGAGCAACATTCCTAAATTTTCCTAAAACTAGAGCAACTCCTAAATTAAAAGATCTCTAAATGCATGTAAAACAACCCTAAGGACATATGTTAATTTTAGTTACTGAATCATAAATCAACAGAGGTTAAAGGGACTTCTAGACTAAGAATAGCAACTTGAATCTAATTATTCTTCGCACAATATGACACAACAACGCAATAAACACGACTCTTCTTAATGCTTTAAACAACATCCGATGAACGGTCTACCAATGTTCTACCACTTGCCGAGAGGTGTGGTAACGGAAAAACTGACAGAAGTATGGAGAGATCCTGTGAGGATGTCACTGCCTTATATACCTTCAATTAGGGTCTATTAACTTAGAACTAGTGTGCAAGTACCACGAAAAATCTAAAATCCAGGATGGTCTTGCCAATGATAACCAAGCTGGGAAGGAGATCAGTGTGCACAAATTCAAGAATGTATTTTCCTATATACATCATGCAAATATCTTTCAAAAGCCAAACAACCGAAGGTAATCTAAACTCAATTCTATCCTAAGGCAACTAGCTTCAGACAACGATAACACATAGTTTAACAAATAGACAATTACAAATGTATTATTTCTGTAACAGACATTGTATCAAGTAATTTTCATGATATCCGACATCTCTTCAATAGTTCAGTGTACCACAACTGAAGTAAACATGCCAAGTTGAAATTATGATTTCAAGGATTCATTCCTCATATACTAAAACAAACAAAGGTAAAAGGGAGGCCAGCAGAATGCAATCTATTCCTCATCCACAACAACACCGATTTCACCTTTCTCAAGCATATCATAGAATTCTCTGGTCCTCCTTTGGTTGTTCCAGTGATGCATTTTCCAGAAGCCTCCTGCTACAAGCCCAAGCCCCATCCCGATAATGAGCTCCTTTATCACACTGGGACCTTTGTATACAACATGAGCAACTCTAGCAGTTCCCGACATATTTCCTGATGTGACAACAATGCCAAGTTAACGACCCTAAAAATCATTGATTTATGTAGCAGCTGGCGCACTTGCATCAAATCATGACAATGTAGAATATATAAACAAGAAAATGTTAAAGTGATCAACACTCATCATAATCTGTTGGCATCTTCACATTAAGCAAAACTTCTTAGCACAAGAAACTAAAATAAGATACATTCTCAAGTTCATTTCGCACGCAACCTATGTTTAATCAAATGTTCAAATACTTGAAATAAGCCCGATTCTATTTGCTGAACCGAGAGCTCAAAGCAGAAACACATGATATCAACCTTTCGCAAACGAGCCATGGATTAATATGAGTTGTGAAACATTACAGCACAAGTTATATATATCAACCCATATCCAGGAAAAAAGGGGTGCAAGAGGGGGTAGTGTCACCCCTCCCCCCCCAAACCCCCAAATATTTTTTTTCTGAAATATAAAATTTACTATAAAATTCGAATGTTACAATTCATTTATTCAAAAAATTAAGTTTTTCGTTCGCCCAAATTTGCATATTTTTTTTCATTTGTCTAATATTCGCTAATCGTTGATTAGATCTTGAATTAAGTTCAAATAACAAAGCAAAAATCGTTGAAAATAGTATCTTACTCCAGATCTAGTTTCAGCTTAGCCAAAGTTCAGCTTTTTATTCCAATTATCGATATTAACATTTTTATTTTATTAATTTAATACTTATAAACTTTCGATTATCGAGATGTTTGTAAGAGAACTAAATATATATTGATAAATCAGAATAAACAATTGAAGAAAAACAAAAGCACGAACCTTACGGTAATGGTGGATGAAAACGGGGAGACGAAGGAAGAAATCTGGAAGAACTGGTATGTTTGACTTTTAGTAAATGGCACGCTTATAATTGGACTCAATGTTATAATTAGGGATGTTTTCGGTTCGGCCCGGTCGGTTTTTCCAGAGTTTTTTGTGTGAAATTATTTTTGTTGGTTTTTTTAAGGCTTTTTTTCATCTGGGCACCTGAACTTCTGGTTTTATAACAAATAGGCACCTGGTGAACTTTTTATAACAAGTAGGCACCTGAGACCAAAATTTGGCACCTGAACTTTTGTTTTCCTCTTTTTTCAGATTTTAAACATTTCGATGGAGGGCAAAATAGTCAGATCACATCATAAACTAACTAAAGCAAATATTTTAACCCAACCTCTACCCACCCATTTAACCCAACCTCCATTAATATCTATTCAAAACAAAAAATCAAACTTTTCAACTCCATTCATTCCTTCATCAACCCAAACTTTCTTTCTTCAAATGTCAAAACTTTCGACAATAATCACACCAAAAAAATGTCCGGAAGTGAAAATAGCGGCTCGAGTTGTGAAGGGTGTCCAATTAACTGTGCTGGTTGTGAAGGGTGTCCAACAAAAAGCAATCTTGGAATTAAATTGACTAGGTATAATTTGTCTGCTTATTCTACTGGAAAAACAATTCTTGTCATGAAGATTTTTGTAGGGGGCTGTTGCGGGGAGGGGGGTGGAAGGGGGCTGTTGCAGGTCGAGGGGTGGGGGGGGGGAGGTGTTGCAAGTCGAGGGTGTTGCAGGTGGGGGGGGGGGGGAGTGCGAGGCGGTTGCAGCAGGTTGGGGGAGGAGAGGTTGGAGGTGGGGGGCGGGAAGGAGCTGCAACAATTTGCAGGTTGGGTGTGTGTGTGTGAGGGGGGGGGGGGGGGGGGTTGGGGGTGGGGGGGGCGGGAGGGAACACTGCAACAATTTGCAGGTTGGGTTGGGGGGGGGGGGGGGAACTCCAACAGCCCGCAGGTTGGGGTGGGGGGTGGGTGGGGTGGGGGGTGGGGGGGGGGTCTTTTTTTTTTAGTTTTTAAGTTATTTTTAATAATTATATTTATTTTTTAAAAAGTTTCAATATATTTATTGAATCCGAATATCGAATACAGCTCGAATATACAATTTAAATACAAAGAATTTTATAAAATCATATTTCGAAATGGCACCTGAACTTTTCTAAAAAAATTTGTCTCAAAAAAGTCATATTTTCAATATGACTAACTTGCCCCTGGGTTAAGGAATTTTTAAATGTCAAAAATCTGAGAAATTAAAAAATTTGTGAAATCCAAAAGTTCAGGTGCCAAATTTGGGCCTCAGGTGCCTACTTGTTATAAAAAGTTCATCAGGAGCCTATTTGTTATAAAACCAGAAGTTCAGGTGCCCAGATGAAAAAAAGCCTTTTTTTAACGATATGAACCGATTCGGTTGAAAATTCTTCGGTTTAATTTGGTTCGGTTGATGTGGGTTTTGAGGCAAAATCGGTTCGTTTAGGTCGGTTTTTTGGTTTTGAAACAAAAAAAAGGGTTAATGGCTTCCTCGATCACTAATATTTCATAATGTTCACTATTCGATCACTCATGTTTCACTTTGACGACCTTTTTTATCACTCATATTTCAATATCATATTGGATATGATAATGCCTATTATTCTACCCTCCAAATTAAGGATTAATTTGGTTAAATATTGAGTTTAATGAAAAAGTCAAATATACAAACCAAACTCAACAAAGTATCATCATTCTGCTTCGATTTTGGAGTATATGATTTTATTTGTTTTTGCCCCCATATATTACGTTAAATTAATTATTGTACCTATTTATTAAGAGGATTTTATTAATTTTTGCCCCATAACAAGTATGGCCCTCGATCATCATCACCCATCACCTTCCCATATATATTACCTCTCTTCAAATATATTACACTTCCTTTCTCGCATCAATATTATCCTTCATCGGGAGTCCTCCATTTATCTTTATATATCATGTCATCTGTAAGTTTTTGTATTTCCTTTTATTCTTCTTTCAATAGAAAATATAATTATATATAATGCATTATCATTTTGAATTCTTATATTCATTTTGATCGAAGATGCATGATAGATTTATTATTAAAAAAATGTCATCACAAACATGCAATTTATTATGATGAATTTAAACAAATAATATTTACATATTGTTGTCTGTATATTTATTATTTTTAACAACGAGATATATCACCCTTTGATTTTTGTTAATATATGACTTTGAAAAAGTCGAGGTCTTTGAAATTGTAATTTATACCTTGACAGAAAGGAAATGGTCGGCCGTTGCCAAAATTTGGCGAGTGGGACGTAAACAATCCTGCATCGGCCGATGGATTCACCGTAATATTTTCGAAGGCGAGGGATGAGAAGAAAGCAACTGGTACCTCAGCTAATGCTGCTCCTGTCCAAACACAAATGCATAATCACACACATATCAACAACCATAATACTCCTCGGCCACCCGATCAACGTCCCCGGGTACTTTAACTGTTGCTTTAGTTAGGAACTTTCGTATTCGTTTCTATAATACTTTTAAATTTTCCTATTCGTTAATTTGTTATAATTGTCATTGTTAATTTACAAAAAAAACAACAATCGAGGGCATTTGTTATGTTGATGACATTACTAACTAAATAATAATTTTTTATTTTGATGCAGAGTAAATGGTTTTTTTGTTGTTAAATTCACATTGGTTGGATATGTAGTTAGCAAAGCAGAAGAATATAAGGAAGTTAATGGTTTACCATTACTACACTTTGTATATCTGGGAAGAGATTATAGATGTTGAACAAAATCAAATTGTGAAATTGCAAGTTTGTAACTTCCAATTTTAGGGATATTATCCACCAATATGTATTGGATAGATTTGGAGACGGATTATTCCTTATGTTTCATGTGAAAAATCGATTCTCCAGAATGAGTATCAAATTTTCAAACTTTATTATGGTCACATTCCTGTTTATTTATTTTGGAGGACTCGAACTTCGGGTACCAAAGTGATTCTTTAACATTTAAGTACTAATTTTGTCCATCGAATACATTTAAGCGCTTATAAAAACATTCCTAAATTAATTAAAAACTCAAGAAAAAAGAATTCCTACAATAAACCATGGACTAAGAACTCTCTTGAAAACAATGAGTCGAGTTGAACAAGTTTATATGAAAATGCGACAAATTTAAGAGATTAATTTTTTTATTTACAAGTCTAGTGATATTCAAAAAGTGTCCCAAAAGTTTAATATAGGGTGCAATTTGAGGCTTATGATAGTATTAAGGTGCAGTTTGAAACTTTCGCCACAGTTCAGGGTGCAAAATGAAAATAAGTCAATATAAAATTCTAACTTTTGCATTGAGGATATCCAGCTGAAAGGTCCAGATCAATGTGTTGAGAATGAAGCTATTTGGTACTATGTTTAGAGCCAATTTTGCATTCCTAAATATACTCCTCAAGCAGTTGATCATCGAGTTACGGATGGGATGAACCATCAGTTAACCAGGGTAGTCACAAACGACGAGGTGAAGCGTGTTGTGTTCGAGATGCATGCTGACAAATCTCCTGGTCCTGATGGTATGACGGTATTCTTTTCCAATCTTTTTGGCATATTGTTTTTTATGATATTGTGAAAGCTGTTGATATTTATTTTGTAAACATTACTGCTATCTAGCTTGGATCAGCTTGGATTACTTACTCTATTAGTCTAGTTAATTAGGCTTGATAAGCAAGGCGGGTTAAGTAAGTGAGTTCTAGTTAGTTAGTTTGTTGAGAATCTTCTAGAAGCTCACATGTGTCTATAAATAAGTGGAGCCACATCATTTGTAATTCATTCAATATAAAGTAGAGTTAGTTACACTAATTTTTCCTCTCTCTCTTTTCGGTTATATTCAAAATCAAACCTCCATGGCTACTGAAATTTCTTCTTCGATTTAGCTAATCTCACATGGTATCAGAGCGATAGGTTGAAGAATTAATCATAAACAACACAAAAATGTCAGCTGAAAATCAGACTTCGGTTAATCAGAATTCCGAGAGAAATGAAGGAAATGAGAAAATCAAAGAGGAGGATCCTCTGTACTTACACTCGTCTGATCATTCTAGTTTAGTGCTAGTATCAGATGTTCTCACAGAATCGAACTATATGTCTTGGAGCCGAGCAATGATGATAGCTTTGGAGGCTAGAGATAAGTTAGGATTTCTGAATGATGAGGTTGTGATTCCTCAAGTGAATGAGCCAAGATACAAACAGTGGAGAAAGGTTAATTCAACCTTGATCTCATGGATTATGAACTCAATGTCTAAGGAGCTTGCTGGAGGTTTCATGTTTTCCAGCAATGCGAGTGACTTATGGAAAGAGATCAAGGAGCAGTTTGGAGGATGTAGTGGACCTAGGATCTATGAGCTGAGAAGAAACATTTACAGTAGCAAACAAGCTGGTGATTCTGTTGCAGTATACTATAATAAGGTTAAGAGGCTATGGGATGAGCTGGCCTGTTTGAAGCCATGTGCAATAGGACAGTACATGGATGAGGAGAAGATGATGCAATTCCTCATGGGATTGAGAGAAGAGTTTGATGCTACTAGGAATCAGATACTTCTAATGGATCCACTGCCTACTGTTGCAAGGGCTTATGGACTCATAATGCAAGTTGAGCAACAGAGAGCTTTGCAAGGTTTGCAGATAGATAACACTGAGAATCTGGCTATGAATGTAAGGAATTATCAGAATGTGCCTAAGCCTAACTATAGGAAAGTGATTGATAAGTCACACTTGAAGTGTGAACATTGTGGAAGGACTGGACACCTAAGGACAGGGTGTTTCAAACTGATAGGATTCCCAGAGTGGTGGCCTAAGGGAAATACTGGAGGATATGGCAGAGGCAGAGCTGGTTTTGGAAATCAAACTAGACCAGTTAATCATGTGAGGTTTCAGGAGGATTTTGCAGAGGAAGGAGACACTCCTCTTGGAGGTCTATTGGATGATGGAAACACAAAGGATGTGCAGATTGAAGGAGGTCTTGTGAACTTTGCAGAATTTGCAGGTATGTCTAATTCACAAAAATCTAATCATGTTTTGTTGTGTGATACTGGATCCTGGATAGTAGACAGTGGAGCATCAGTTCATGTGTGTTGTAGTGATAATCTGTTCAAATGCATGAAACCTCTTAAACCTCCTGTGTTTGTTAAATTGCCTGACAATTCCAGTAGAAGTGTTAACTCTATTGGAAATGTTAAGCTATCTGATCATCTGGAACTAGTAAATTGCTTATACATATCAACCTTCAAATATAACCTTCTCTCTGTGAGTCAGTTGATCAAATCTGCCAATATTGTTGTTAAATTTCTCAGGAATTGTTGTATATTGCAGGATTCTAGTTCACATAAAGTACTTGCTGTTGGAGAAGAGAGGAAGGGGCTTTATGTCTTAGACTCAAAGTCCTTTTCCTTTAGGAGGCTGCAACAGTTTTCTTTCATGTCTACTAGGCTAGAAAACATCTTCAGTATAGTGCCTGTTGTAAATAATCTGAATAAAACTAATGTCAAAGATCATGCACTTTGGCATAGCAGGCTAGGTCATTGTTCTTCTGCTATTTTTCAGCATATTGATATTTTGAAGGATATATCTTCTTGTACTGATTTCCTATGTGTTGTATGTCCACTTGCAAAACAACAAAGACTGAGTTTTCCTTCTAGTGTATCTGTTTCTACTAGCAGTTTTCAGTTAATTCATGTGGATGTTTGGGGGCCATATAGAACCATTGCCAGAACTGGAGCAAGATTCTTTCTCACTATTGTAGAGGATTTTAGTAGGCACACATGGACCTATATGTTGAATACTAAGGATCAAGTTTTAGCCATTTTTAAAGCCTTCTATAACATGGTCCAAACACAGTTTGACACTCAAATAAAATGCATTAGAACTGACAATGGTGGGGAATTCACCAGTAAATGTTTTCATCAGTTTCTCATAGATAAAGGGATTATACATCAAAAGACCTGTCCTTACACACCCCAACAGAATGGAAGAGTGGAAAGGAAACACAAGCATTTGCTACAAATGGCAAGAGCCATTATGTTTCAATCAAAATTGCCTATCAAATTCTGGGGAGATTCCATTCTTTCTGCAACTCACATCATAAATAGATTACCTACACCTGTTTTAGCCTGGAAATCTCCTCATGAAGTGTTATACCAAAAGACACCAGACTTAACACATCTTAAAACTTTTGGCAGTTTGTGTTTTGCAACCTGTAATGAGCCTCACAAGACAAAATTTCAAGAAAGGTCTCATCCTGCAGTGTTTATAGGATATCCCCCTTATCAAAAGGCATATAGGTTGTATGACCTGATATCTAAAACAGTTGTCACCTCCAGAGATGTAAAGTTCTATGAGAATGTCTTTCCTTATAATCCTAGTTCCTTTTCCATTATATCCAAATCTCCAGTCACACCTACATGTATTCCTTCAGTGCCTACTGATCACTATGCATCCTATAAAGACTCTCAAGACATTCCAAATTCTGCCACACATTCAGGGGCTCCTATTACACAGCATGAACTAATTGATGAACTGGCTGTTCAAACAGATACATCCTCTGGCAGTAGTGTGTTTGATCAACAAATTGCTAATCCTTCTATTATTGATCCTCCATCTAGCTCTAGTAATATTCAGCCTAGGCAATCTGCTAGAGTTAGGCAGCCACCTATATGGTTGCAAGATTATGTTGTATCTTCTTGTTCTACTAGTTCCTCTATTCCTGTCTTCACCACTGCACATATGTCTTTCATTGCAAATCTGTCTACTATCCATGAGCCACACTCATATAAACAAGCATGTGTTAGTTCTGAGTGGATCAAGGCTATGCAGACTGAGATTAAGGCTTTAGAAGATAATTCTACCTGGGAGCTTACCAGTTTGCCTCCTGGAAAACAACCAATTGGTTGTAAATGGGTGTATAGGGTTAAGTGTCACCCAGATGGCAGTGTTGAAAAGTTCAAAGCCAGACTTGTAGCTAAAGGCTACAATCAAATAGAAGGAGTTGACTATTATGAAAGTTTTTCTCCAGTAGCTAAGACTGTAACTGTGAGATTCTTATTGGCTTTTGCTGCAGCTAAACACTGGCATTTACATCAACTAGATGTAAATAATGCATTTCTCCATGGTTTCTTAGATGAGGAAGTGTATATGTTACCACCTGAAGGATATACTAAGGCACAACCAGGACAGGTTTGCAGGCTTAAAAGATCTCTATATGGCTTAAAGCAAGCCTCTAGGCAATGGAACTATGAGTTCACCTCAAAGCTAATGGCTTATGGTTTTGTGCAATCTTCCAGTGATAATTGTTTGTTTGTTCTGCATTCACAGTCATGTACATTGATCCTTGTGGTCTATGTAGATGATGTTCTTATTGCAGGAGACTCTGAGGAACACATTATAGCAGTCAAGAATTACTTAGACAAAGCTTTTACAATCAAAGATTTGGGTGTTGCTAAGTATTTTCTAGGCATAGAGATTGCCAGGTCAGAACAGGGAATGTTCTTGTCTCAGAGGAAATATATTCTGGATATAGTTAAAGATTTGAGACTGCAAGATGCACACAAAGTTGCCACTCCCATTCAAGCTGATTGGCAATCATATGATCCTAATTCTCCTCTACTTGATGATCCATCTCAATACAGAAGACTAGTGGGTAGATTGCTCTATTTGCATTTCACAAGGCCTG
Organism: Echium plantagineum; assembly: GCA_003412495.2. Classification (NCBI taxonomy): domain Eukaryota; kingdom Viridiplantae; phylum Streptophyta; class Magnoliopsida; order Boraginales; family Boraginaceae; genus Echium; species Echium plantagineum. The sequence continues at coordinate 4,595,760 of CM016567.1, read as the reverse complement.
ATCTCACATATGCAGTCAATCATCTTAGTGAATTTATGCAACAACCTACTGTCAATCATTGGAATGCAGCACTTCATGTGGCTAAATACCTAAATAGCTCTTCTAATCATGGATTGTTCTATTCCAGTTCTTCTCCCATAAGTTTGGAGGGGTTTTCTGATGCAGATTGGGCCAAATGTAAGCTCACAAGGAAATCTGTTACTGGCTACTGTGTTCTGCTAGGCTCTTCTTTGATTTCTTGGAAATCTAAGAAGCAGACAACAGTCTCCAAGTCCTCAGCTGAGGCTGAATACAGGAGTCTTGCTGCCCTGGCCTGTGAGCTCAAATGGCTGAGTTATTTGTTCAATGATTTGCAGCTTTCTCTGCCTGTTCCCATTCCAGCTAGATGTGACAATCAAGCAGCTGTCCATATAGTGGAGAATCCTGTGTTTCATGAACGAACGAAGCACATCGAAATTGATTGCCACATCTCTAGGAAGTATTACAAAGATGGTCTGCTCAAACCAGTCTATGTTCCTTCTCGTCTTCAGCTTGCGGATGTTTTTACCAAAGCTCTGCCAGCCACTATGATGTTTCCTTTGCTTGCCAAGATGGATTTCTTACCTATGCTTCCATCTTGCGGGGGGAGTGTAAACATTACTGCTATCTAGCTTGGATCAGCTTGGATTACTTACTCTATTAGTCTAGTTAATTAGGCTTGATAAGCAAGGCGGGTTAAGTAAGTGAGTTCTAGTTAGTTAGTTTGTTGAGAATCTTCTAGAAGCTCACATGTGTCTATAAATAAGTGGAGCCACATCATTTGTAATTCATTCAATATAAAGTAGAGTTAGTTACACTAATTTTTCCTCTCTCTCTTTTCGGTTATATTCAAAATCAAACCTCCATGGCTACTGAAATTTCTTCTTCGATTTAGCTAATCTCACATATTTAGCTCTAAATTGTTGAAATCTATTAATCACACTCATGTTCGTTTAGATTCTAAAAAAAAATCTCACCTAAGAGTATGATTGACTTTCCTCTTATAAGCCTGTGTAACATTGTTGCCAAGATTATAGGCAGAGTCATGACAAATCGGTTTTCTGTAAAGCTAGTGTGAGTGATACATGTGTACATTGGAAGGTTTGGGACAAATTGTGTACAGGGAAATTTGAAGGAGGTCTTGGGTTTAAGGATTTAGATTGTATGAATCTTGCTCTTTTGGCGAAGCAAGGGTGAAGGATTATGACAAAACAAGCCTCCCTCCTTTTCAAGCTTCTCAAGGGCAGCTAGTTAGGCGAATTGGTTTCTTCGATTCCAAACTGGGGATGAATCCATCCTTTGGGTGGAGGAGCCTTTTCGAGAGACGTAAGGTATTAGCTTAAGGAGTTCGATGGGGTATTGGTGATGGAAGAAGTATTGATATGTGGAAGGAGCCTTGGGTGCCTCGCTCAACAGACTTCTTCTTACGAGGGGACCGAGGAGCGAGGCCTCGCTGGGTTTCACAATTAGTTCGGAATGGTGAATGGGATCGTGAGGTGGTGGAGAGTCTTGGTGGGAGAAGATATCCAAAGAGTGCTGGATATTACATTGAATTGTGGTAGAAAGCATTCAAAGTTAATGATAGATGTCCTTAATGAATGCGTCAAGAGAGCAATCAATAATGCAACTCATTGGGTTCATAGGGTGTGATGGAAGGGGTCTGGCTTGCCTCACCCCCTAATTTCAGCAAATTCTCTTAATATTTGTGCACTATACTACGTATTTCGTTTAACTGTTTTCCAATGCAATTATATCGTTTGAGTGAAAGAAAAAAAATCAAAGATAAAAAAACAACTAATGAAATTAATTAAGATATGTACAAATTTAAACAACCATGATAAAATAAATAAGAGTGAACAATTTTTGTGTTCAATCAATTATTAGCTTTACAATTTACCATCCAATTTAGTTTTCTTTTTACAAAAGCAAATCATCATAGTTCCTCCACTATACACCAATCTTCATCCATTTGTTCCCATACCAAATCAACATCACAAAAACTCATAACATCATCATCATCATTAGCAACATCATCAACATCATAGTCAATAACAACTCCCACATCCTTAATTTCCTCAATTTCAACCCTTGAATATACTGAATTTCCATGATAATTTGACCCCTCAAACCCATCATCTTCATCATCACCATCTTCATAATCATCATCATAATAATCATTACCCAACAAATCCAAAATCCCAGTTGCAGAAACCCCAGAAAATTTCAATCCAGACCCAGAATCCACAACCCCCCAAGTGATCAACTTGTAGTTGGAAACTACATCATGTGACTTAAGCTTCTTGGCGCCTTTCGCCTTGTCCTTCGATTTACAAGCTGGATGAATATGGCAACAATTGCATTTTGAACGCCCACACTTTCCTGAAAACTTGGAATGATTTGTCGGTTTTCGGGGCACGTTTGTGAAGAGTCCTGCAGTTGGAGGAGAGCTCAATTTGTTCACTGAATTTTGAAGATTTTGGACAAAGTTTTGGGACATGATGGGATATGTTCGGACCATACCACGTTGCCTTCCCTCCCTCTTCATGTTTCTTGATTGTGTTTGGTTTTGAAGAAATGAAAATCAAAGATGGAATCTTTGGTGAAATGTAATTGGGAGTTTAGGAGTTTTGATGATTATATAAAGGTAGTATTTATTGAAAGCTACAATTATTGTTAGAGAACTTGGGAAGTAATTAAGGCCATTGATGGTTACTTGGTCAACTCAACTTGGGCACTACTACAACATAAACAAAAAAGAAAAGAAAAGTTACCCTAAGGGTCCCGACGTCCCCTGTTCTCGAAAGTCACTAGCAGGTAAATTGCTGAATGTGTGACATATAATCAGGGACTTGATTTAAGGTTATCCGTTAACCACTTTCACAACAGATTCCGTTTCATAGAAAACTTGAACCACGCGCTACAAAAGAAGCAAGGTGTGATGTTACTCATCCAAACTCGTTATCATTGAACCTGTGTCCCGGGCATTACAGCTTAAACAATTTTCATTTTAAAAGGTGAATTTCACGTTAAGGGCTCCGTCATTTTTTGTTACTAAAATATGTGAAAAAAATAAATGACGGAATGTGTCTCTAAGGTCACGGGAGGTCTATAATGAAGGCGTGGTAGGTCGGTTTAGGTGTAAATTGCAGGTAATCATAGGTGGTAGTCCAATTTTCTTTTTTTTATCCTTAGCTTAAGTTGGATAAGCATTTGATGAAAATAGTAAAAATTAAATGCACCAAAGGTTTCGTGTAGGCAAGTTACAGTAGTGAGTAAATTGATCACGTCAATGATTGTATCGATCTCATTAAGCATCTTCATTGGAATAACTTCGCACATGGAATCTTTTTACTCGAACAAATGCTAACGTCAAAGAATTGTACTATTAATCTCGCTCCGGAAAAATTGTCTACCATAATTAAAATTATGACAAAAAGTTAATTAGTTAAAGATAATCAATTATGCTTCATCCTGAACTTTTTTCGTTCGCTTAAAAGTCTTCATTCACTTATTATATTGTCAATTCTCCGCCAATTTCGTCATAAAAGCGTGTGGCTTCATCTGGAGGTCAATTTTTGTATTCTGATCTAGTTCTATTAATAAAGAAATTATACATTTACCTTACAATAATCATGTGATTAGCACATGGTTAAGTTAACGACGGTATTAACGACCAAAAAAAAATTGTTGGACTAAGAGATTCACTTTTTTATTAATGAGTGAGCAAGCATGGTCGTGGATAAAAGATAGATGATTATTCATGCCATTTACCCTTAAAATAACAACATTATTTTCTATAACGCAAATATAAATTTTCCAGAGTGAACACAATAGATTATGTGCAGTTATATATGCAGAGTAAATTATTTTTAAAAAAATGCTACCTTTCTTCAAGAAACCCAAATCTATATTACAACAATGAATAGATCCATGCAGAAAGGGAGTACCAATGTTTTAGCAAAACTGTGCAGCAGAAATATATACTTAAATATGATATGACCTTTGTTAGCAAGCTCTAGGATCATATCTCTGCATTGGACATTTTGCATTTCAAAGCCATACCTCATACCATGGTACCCAACGTATCGAATGCTCTGTAGAATGCTCGAAGGATCTATAACGTATCAGCACTGCGTGGAAGCTTATCGTGCCCATTGGAATCCCAGAAACTGGAATATATTGATCTCCTCTTGCCCTTGATATTCCTGGATCGTTTTTTCTGTCTACGATTGCATAGCATCATCGACATCACAATCATAAATCCCAATATAGAAAGTGCCCATAACCACATGATCCAATGTCTCATAGAAGTGAAGCCTTGACTTGTTGCCCCAGCTTCTGTTTGATTCATCACAGGTGGGGATAATTTCAGAGAATCTTCGCCTGGATCTGAATCATGCCTAATGGCATGAATATTGTCAACCTTGTCAGATTCTCTTGAAGTCTTAGTTTCTGTAAAGGTTTCAGTTTCGGTATTCCTTTTAGTTTCAGTAAAGGGTTCAGTTTCAGTATTCCGCTTAGTTTCAATGTCCGCCTTCTCAATTTCAGGATCTGGTTTACTTTCGACAGAGTTGTCTTCAGTAGTTGTCACCTGATCTAATACTGGCAACGTATTAGGATTCGGGCAGTTCCTTCTCTGGTGGTGTAGGTATAGAGCTTCATTCAATGTCCTTACACATTCTATGCTTAGCAAATCTCGCTGAAAGGATTCATCGTCACTTTGATCCAGGGTTGATGGTTCCGGAGGCTCTGGAAACTTAGCCCAGCATTTATGGACCACATCAACGTGCCTCCAATTTGCTTTATCAAAACCCCAATCCCCAACTCTAAACTCTAATCCGTAGTGGAACACTCTATAGTTGACACCAGGTTCAGGAACATATCCAGGGTATATCAGAATCTCACTGTTGATTGTATGCCTCAGTCCCAACTGCAACAGCAAAAATAAATATATAGCGTTACTTGAACAAGAATAAGCCCACTCATATAAGGTTGGATTTGAAGAAGCTGGGAAACTAAGGGAGTATCTGATTAACCTTTATAACGTGCAGCATATAAGTATACCTACTGAAGAAAAAATAGCTCGAGGTTCAAGCTCTTTTTGCAGAAAGCTTACTTATAAGCTGCACTTTGTTCGAAAACATCTGCTTTGGAACACTAGCTAGAGCCTTTGCAAACTAATAACATAGTATGATATTGTCAAAAAAAAATCACCGATATATTACCTCTGCGGCACCAAATGAGTAACCGTACATCTCACTTATCCATCCAGCTTCATATATATCTCCAGTAAAATCTTTCGACCAATGAGATGTGTCATGTCGAACCTCTTCAGTTTTGTGCAACCACATGGGAGCCAATCTGCGGAGCTCATTTGTACTTATTATTATCACTCCTCCAACTTTATCACAGTATTCAGGATGGTGGGTATGGAATCTTGCCAGATCATTATCACATCCAATCAGGTAACTGTCATTCGAGCAGAAGGAAAAAGGAAGGAACTGAGAAATAATATTCATCACTCGGCGCATTCAACACATCACGATTTAAGAATCCAAGATATATATTAACAGCCGCTCACACACTTACTCATATGGAGTTGAAACTGGCCGGCCTTTTGAGGCATTAAACTCCCACGGTGTTATGGGTCCACGCATGATCATATCAGCATCTAATATCACAATGTATTCAGCATCTATATTCACATGATGAATCCAATGAACAATTGCAGCAGGTTTATTAATGGCTGGATACCTGAAAAATGATGTAACAAACTATTAAAGGGAACAGTCCATAGTAGTTGAGCATAATAAAATTGAATCTACACAAATGCTTTACGATGGCATCACGATTCACACATACAAGCTTTTTGTGGAAAGGATGTCGGTGAGTGATGAATAAATAATATTTCTCAACTACCTCACCTCTGTAATTCTTACACTCTAGGAATGAAGTAAAATGATAACCAATTTAAAATAGTACCAATCGCCAGTTAGTGGATGCCGGCTCATGGATGGAGCATAATGGGTTGGAGCTAGATCATGTCCCTGATATTTCTTTAAATCTTCATCGGTGCAACTTAGCAGCCTAGTGATATTTCCAGGCTGGCCACTTTTATAGAAACTGTGAAGAAGACCTACTGTCTGCCAATCAAAATAAGAGGAGCACTCGGTTGAAAATATTGTGTGGATTTTCGGTCTGGTCTTTTCTTCTTCAACAACTTCATTATTGGTCTCTGTTTTCACAACAGCTTCTTTTTCGGTCTGTAGTTCTTCGACAACTGTTGGTTTGCTCTCCACTTCCATCATCTGACGACTTTTGGGGGTTAGACGTTTGGGACGAGTTAGATCTGAAAATGTTTTGCTCTTTAAAAAGCTTAAATACTTAGACTGCTGCGGCTTTGGGCAACCATGGGCTGCATGCTGTAACAGAAGACCCTCATTCAAAGTATTGATACACTCAGTATTCAGAAACAACCCCCTTCTTTTATGGGAATCTGGTTCCATCTCTTTTACCTGCCAAGATTAGCAGATTACTAATTTATTTGCAGTTCAAGTGCTTCATCTATCATCCTTTATAGTTTAGTCTATGATCAAGCACATAATCACGGATAATGAATAAGTTCAATAAACGGCAGATCAGCAATTGCCGAAGGCAATGATTGCACCAGCGAACATATACATACATATACTTAGTTCTTGTGATTCTCCAAGTAATTTGTCGTAAACAATAAACAAATGCATACACAGATATTCTGTATAATATAAGTATATAACCACATCTAAAGAAGGTGGAAAATATGAAACCTACCAGACATACTGGGGTGTTCTTGCCGCTTAAACTTACCTAAATGTACTGCCATATTTAAAAGTGGAAAATATGGTTTCTAGAGTGAGATTAACATTTATTTATTTATTTAGTTAATATGCATATACTAATCTTTTTTTAGTGAAAAACAAAGAAAAAAAAAAATGCATATAAGTAAAAGCTAGAAAACTCTTTCTTGTCATCCTGTTTGCAGTATTCTTTAACGTATGGTAATCTTAGAGAACAACGAAAAACAAGAATGCCTGATGAAATTTACAGAACATAGAGTAGCTGCAAATTGCAGAAGATTATTTCCTCAATCTTTAGTAAGACCCAAATAATCTTTAGATCATCTGTACACATTAAAGATCCTGAATAAATTAACTACCTAAATCGTTAAAGGATAACTACCTGAATCAAATCATGGCTTTGCTACAAGTATAGAGATTAACCTTCATGTATATGAATTAATCTAACTGTCTAAAATTTACTTCAGACATCAAATTGAAGCACAGATACAAGCCTAAGTTAAGCATTGTGTGCTACGTCACTCGCTCTCTTGTGCCTTCAGAACATTGTAATGGTGGAATAGATTGGCATGAAACAGCTGTTTTCATCAATTTCTCAATTAATCAAAAGCAACATGTATTGGCAAGCAACAGTGGCAGTGCCTCATGCGAGACTTCACACTGTAAGATGCATTAGTTTGAGAGATTAATATTGGCTTACATCTTTGGGATAAGGAGGTTCGGGAAAAAGACGACCACAATCGTACACAATCATGTCTTCATGATGGTCCAGCTTGCTGAATGACCAATTCCCAACGTTGAAAGGCAAACCATAATGTAATAGAATGGGCTCAACACCATCTAACGGAGTATAGCCTGGGTATATCATTAGGTTGTCATTAATCTTGTGGCGGAGTCCCACCTAGAAAGCAATAAAAAAAAAGCTGCTCAACAAAGAAAATCGCATGAAAAAGAGACATATATGAGATAGTTCCAACACATTTAAAACATGGATCTGGACCAAGATATACCCCAGAAACTTGATTAAAAGTCCTCATAAGAGTGAGTAAAGTGAAAAAAATGGTTTGAACCTTTTGGAAACTAGAAAAAAATTGAAGTATACAGGACAGTAAAACATAAGGTAACAAAATGGCAATCTGATAAGTCAGGATAAATGAAGAGAATCAAATGGTTTGCGAGCTTGTTTTGGATAATAAAGAAATAATAAGAGTGGGGCAACTGAAAAGGAAATGGTGCAATTCAAACATCAAAAGTAATGAGAAAATATCAGGAATTAATGAGATCAGTTAGAGATGCATGTATGCATTTATGATCAAGAGACATGTGGAATAACAAAAAGTAAAATACAACACATAAGAACCAACCTCTGCAGCACCAAAGGAGTACCCGTACATTTCACTTATCCACCCTTCTGCAAATATATCACCAGTATAATTTGTTGCCCAGTGAGCTCTGTCCTCACGTACTTCTTCAGTCTTTGAGAGCCATAATGGTGCTAAAGCACGAAGATCATCTATGTGCATGGCCAGAAGTCCACCAACCTTATCACAAAATTCAGGGTGCTGCGTGTGTAACTTAGCTAGAATATTGTCACAGCCAATCAAGTATCTATCAAGAAAAATGTACTCATTCAGGAAAGTATTCATAACAAAAAATTGTGCTAGAAAGTGATATAACAAAAAGGGCGATACATTCAAGCAACGAGGAACTACGATCAACCACTAATGCAACAGAATAGACGAAAAATCCAACTTGTTTCCATTTTTGTATATATAATGAAGCATATCTTGCTGATAATCACAAGACATATTTCAGGCATTTATCATGCTTGATTTCATGAGTCCAAAACAATAACAAGGTAGCCTAAACCTAAGATCCAATATTGTCTATCTACTATTAAATTAATTTAAGATCCATCTTATTTGCATGATTTGTAATATGCATAAATTTTCTGACTTGAGATTACAGAATGTAGGTGCTTGAACTTAGAGGATTGTAATCAGTGATCCCCATGATTGATGGATAAGAAGAGTCATATAACTATATAAGAAAGAGACTTACATAGTTAAGTGGATTTCTAAGAGAGGGGAGAGAATTTATTCAGTTGTAGTGCATAATCCATAGTCAAAGTGGTCATTGCATAATCTCATAGATTTATCATTTTTCACAACTGAAACTTTAGATTAACAATCAACTAATAGATGAAAGTGATGGTTGAACAATCAGAAAAGACCATGATATTTACTAAGAAACTGACATCAATGGCACAAGAGGAAGTATGATACCCATAATATGCAGCAACTGGCATGCCCTTTTCAGCTCCTAGCTCCCATGGTATGATTGGACCGCGAATTATCATGTCAGCATCAAGAATTACAACCCAGTCCACGTTTTGAGCTTCTTCACTGTATTTTAACCAGTGCACTACCCCTGCTGGCTTATTAATGGCAGGATACCTAACAAACACATATATAGCAGAGTTATTCAACAAACTCATACCAACAATAACAACAACACCATTCACCAATGCTTCCAAAGATGCTCCCACCTAAGCGTAGAAAAAGAGTTGGATTTGTAGGGAGCCTTGGCTCCGAGTTAACATCAGGGATATCTCAGGACATATGAGAAGTACAGGTAGTGTACATTGACATGAATTTGAAGAGGCTACCTCCTAAATGAGGGAAGGCGGCTCGGACAATACATAACAAGGAGTAATGTACTACTTCTTAATGGATAAGAAGCATAGGTAGTGTATCACACTATTTCGATTTATTGCATTATATTCGAGAGTCACAAGACATATAATCCTCGACTTGATACTGACGGAAAAATTCCACAAACTCATACAAAATTACCAATACCCCAAATACAAGAACTAACAAAAAAGAACATAAAATTAAAATAATAATAATGTCTGGTACAAACCAATCACCAGTTTTGGGATGTCTGCTCATAGAAGGGACTTCAAATGTGGGAGCCAAGTGCATGCCTTTATAATTCTTCTTCTCCTCATCTGTACAGCTCAGCAACCTAGTAATTGGTCCAGGCTGCTTAGCTTTCCTGAAACTATGCATGATTCCCACAGTTTGCCAATCAAAGTAATCTTGACATTCAACAGAGAAAAGGGTATGCATCCTATAAGGCTCCTTCTGAGAGTAATGCAATTGAACACCTTCTTGTTCTTCAACTTCACCACCACTCATCACCACCACCACCACCATGCTTGCCATAATTATCACCACCAACAAAAAGATTGAATTTTTCATCTTAAACATGAATTATTACTGATTGAACATTAATGGGTAGTCATCAAGATTGGATCTTTCATATCCAAAATGAATGATCAGTGATTAAGCATTATTGGGTTGTGATCAAGATTGAATGTTTCATCTTCAAAATGAAATATTTGTGATTAAACATTAATGGGGTGGAATCAATATTTGATTTTTCATCTTCATAATGAGTGATTAATGATTGAACATCAATAAATTGTGCTAAAGACTGACTTTTTATGGGTTTTTGGGTTAAAGATTGGATTTTTAGCTTCTTGGTTGGTGAAAGTCAATGCCCAATAAAATATTCTTGAAAAAGGGAAGGTGAAATACAGAGGGATCATGCAAAAAGTGATATTCTTCTACAAATAATTTGTTCATCCATGTGAATTTTGATTGAATTATCTATATAAGTGATTATAATACTATGCATGAAAATGGAGAGTTTTGTTTCTTCTTCAAGGAGCTGGAAGTGGAAGTAGTTGGGATTTGGAAGACAAATATCTTATTTTCATATTTTTATTTTTGCAAAAAAGTTTCTACTATTTTTTTTGTAATTAATGTGCTTCTGAAGATGATTATTTGAAAATTTTAGTTTGCTTTTCAAATAAATAAACTAATAATTTACTAAAAGTAATGTCGACAATTTCTTTTTATGGATAAGAATTAGTTATTTTACACAATATTAGTTGAATATATTGATTATTTTTTGTACCTCATGCAAAGGTAACACTATAAACATACCGGAATAGTGTTTTAATATAGTACAAAATTGCTATTTTACCCTTTAACTTTACTTTCTCACCTACTACATTTTCAAATCAGAGGACAGAATAATAATTTCACTCCTAAAATCCACTGTTTTGGTGTGTGTATAACAGATCAACTGATGCAATTCATGAAGCATATTTATCTGACTTGCTATACAAACATCAACACAATGTCCAAACAGTACTTTTTGAGAAGTAAAATGTCTATTTTGCACCCCTATTTATAAGTATAGTATTTTAGAAAGTGTCATCCAAGGACAAGATGGTTATTTCACTTTTTAAAAACACTACTTCGGTGTGTGTGGTGGTTCCCCATATTCATCGTTTTGTATCAAAAAATCGAATTTATTTTCTTTGTAAAGTTCCTCTCAATATTTGGTATAAGTTCATACTGATTTTCTATTTCCATTTCTGCATTGCCTTGTCTAGAAGAAGAATTATTCAAAATTCCGGAGTACCTACCACATTTTTAAAAAATGTTGACTTTTAAGTAAGATGTACTACTAATTGCAGGAATTGTTCAAAATCTTGGTTCTAGTTTCACATGTATAATATTTCCTATATCTAGGTATCTACCCCAAGGGCCAAAGTTGAAGACTTGGTTGAGGAATTAATATTTGGTAAAAAGATTGTTGAGTATAACATGTGCATGTATCACAATTTTGAATGAAGTTTGATGGTATCAACTATGGGTGTGGAGAAAAACCGTAACCGATCCGAGCCGAAAATAACCGAAACCTAATGTGGCTTGCAGTGGTGAGCAGGAGTCACGCGCATGGGGTAGGCGAAACATGTAGAGAATTGTTGATAAGGAGATGCATTGAGCATCATTATTTGTTGCTTTAATTGTTATTGTTACTACCCAAAAGTAATGAAGAAGCAATTGTTCAACTGCTAAAAGGTGCACTTTGAGGTCATACCAAGTTCACTAGTATAAACAAGCTTTATACTGGCCAAAACAATCAAAGACTGACTTGAACGTTAGAGTGTTTTTGGTCGTTGGGACAACGCTAATTTGTTTTTGCAAAGGTCGTATGAAAGACTTAAAAGACAACTACATGAATTTGACTTTTTGTCATCCAGAGAGACTAGAAGTGGACAAGTCACCGCCAACATAATTGTGACAATGATTTATCTTCTAGCCCTTGTTAATTGAACAGAAAACACAATGGTTAGGTACATGGAAACCTTACAGATTTCATAAACAAAAGGGAACCTTATCAACATAAATATGCTCAACTTTATACTTATGTAATCGTTATAAATCATCGCTATTCCTATTTCTCAATCCACATTCATACAAACAACAGAGTGGAGTGGCGTGATACTTACTGTTATCTCTGTTCTTAGTTACCGATGAGACCGTTCTTCATGCTTCAGAATCTTAGGATATATGTGACCTTGAAATACCTCACTTTCTGCCACTTCTGTAGGATCATCATGCTTTGTTTTACATGCCCAAATCTCATTGCAGAATTTCAAGGCCAGGCCTCAGTGTCGTAAAAGGCGACATGTGACGTTGCCACGAATCACACCCACAGTCCATCATTACTGTTCATCTCAGCACTTAAAAGCGTCTACGTTATAACTAAGCAAAATCTTATGGGGGCAAAATCAAACTTGGATAAGGGCTAATCAGTTTCAAGTCAAGGGCCACTCAGTGTATAAGCTGTCATCAGACTAGGTTCCAAAATTTCGAAGGGTTCCAATTTGAACTTTTACTTCTTAAATGCTGTCAGGTTTCATAGTTGAATATAATCACTTCCGCCTAGGAGGCTCCCGACTTAGTCTGTGTTTCTTCAGCGTTTTGATGTAACTTCTCATAAGGGCGAACTTGTTGCTACCAAGATGATGAAAGTAATCCCAAGTATATATCCCAGTCTTATGCAAGTCATCAAAGAGTATCCTATATCAGAGCAACGATAATCAACCACAAGCAAAATCCTCACACATAATAGACTTGTTTTCCAAAAATGCAGTACCTTACACCATAGTTTCCTATAGGCTCTGCCGACATGATACCTACACAACGTCTCCCAGATATCACCTAGTTTATAAACCCCAAGAACTTATAAGCTCAAAGATGTATTCAATCCAAATGTTCATATGTAAGCAAGTAAGTGATCCGTTTGAGTGATGTCTAATACAGCTGCAGCAAGTTTGTAGCTAACGAAAACACATACAGATCACAAGGGTAGATTCTCAAAACTCAACTTACCTTTTCACCGTCGATTGATCTAATCTTACTATTCACTGCTGGACTGTAAATTCTCAAATACTCTGCTGACAGATTATACACACGCCCATTGGCAAATTCAACCTCGACCTGCGGGTTAAGAGTTAAGACGAAACAAGTGAACATCAGTCATCACAGAAACTATGCTTCAAATGCCAATCCATTATCAAGGGCCTATAGAAAAACAAAAGTTACGGACTAAAATTAATGTTCGTTTCGAACTAAATTGAAAGAAATTAGTGCTAAATCTAAGCCTACACTTTTTGGTGCACGAAGAGAAAATCGTGCAAGCCTTGGAGTCTCTGCCGCGGTCTGAAGGCTCCGGACAGCTCTAGGTATAAATGACATTTCCTTTTTCTTGAATCCTGTTAATCCCAATCAAGCTGATAGCAAAAATTGATATTACAAGATGTTAAAACTAGAACTATATACTCCCTCCATCGCCAAATGATTGGTGCATTTCGACTTTCATAGTCAACAAAACACGATTTAAAACGTAAAGATCTATTATTCTACATCCGATAAAATTATAAAAAGTTGATATTTAAAAGATATATATTGAGACGAAGCTAACAAGATCCCACATAACTATATTACTAAAGTCGAAATTTACAGATCAACAGACGGAGGGAGTAAACTACCTCTATCCAATTTAACTTGAGTTTTTTCAAACAAATAATCAACATACTTTGAAAGCAGTTATTCAAATAATCTTGGTACAAACATAAAAAAGATTTAAACTTTAGTGATTTCATTTACACGTCATTACATTCCTTGTTATCAAACGTTACATTTACACTTATCACTTGACCGTAATTCCCTCCCATAATTTTCAGCATAAAAATTGCAAGGTTATATTATAATCTATTTCATGAAATTTCTCTTGGAATAAAATTGTCAAACAGTTGGTGGGCATAAACTATCCTTACACATAAAATCAAATAATTAGTACCAAGATTTAACACAAGGAATTATGCAAGAAAAACGTTAGGCTAATAATGGAAAAAAATGTTGAATAAATATGAAAATTAAGTCTGTAAACATACCTATGAATATTGAGAAGTGATCGATGGCAAGGGGAAGAGCTCAAACCACTGCTAATTATTTTGTGGAAGAAATGAGTATTGGCCCGTTGGGCTATCTTTCGACTGGGCTTCCAATGCAGCTCAAAACAAAATAACAAAAATATAATATGGAACGTTACATTATACCCCTCCAATCCAAAACAAATGTCTTTTTAGACATTTCACACAAATTAAGAAACAATCATTACATTCACACTTTCCAACTATGCCCCTATAAAGCAATCATTAATAATTCAATTATCACTTAACTATATGATGCAATCATTACTTTTTTTCAGTTATTCTATGCAAATAGGGATATTAAAGGAAAAAGTGGTATATTGTACATTAGTTTATGTAAAAAGACATTTTTTTTGGATATTGTTGAAATGTCTGGATAGACATTTGTTTTGGATTGGAGGGAGTACTAATCCTACGAATATATGAAGAAGAAGGAAAAAAGATAATGTTCGGTTCGATTTGTATTTGACACATACTCCCTCCGTCCATAAAGATTGTCACATTTTGACTTTTGTTAGTCAAACATTACAAAATTTGATCATGAATTTCCATTAAATGATAAGAAAATAATATAGTCTTGTGGGACCTTGTTAGATTCGTCTCAATATATATTTTTAAAAATATTAACTTCTTATAATTTTTTCGCATATAGAATAATAGATATTTATATTTTAAATCGTATTTTGTTGACCACCAAAAATCAAAATGTGACAATCTCTTAGAGACGGAGGTAGTATGTTTTTAGTAGTTTTAGTTTTGTAAGAAGTCGATTTCAAATATGACTATTATTAGTTGACTACTGTTGTATAATTAACGTGGTTTAGGCATTAATTTGGTCTTCAAACATTACATGGTTTATTTTTTCTCAATTTTCTGAGGTATATAGGAGAATCATTACGGTTTTATAGATTTATTAGCATGAATATTTTTTTTTTTGATAATTAGCGATATATTATAGACGAAACATATTTACAAAGGTACAACACAAAAGAGGGGCATTACACAATGAAAAACTGGCTCGAAATTAGCCTGCCTCTTAATATGTTGCACAAGGCCTGCATAAGGCAAGGCCCAACCTAGCAAACAAACACCATGGCCCATCAAAATGATCCAAGGGCAAATACCCGGGTTAGAGCACTATATAACCCCCCTTTTAACCCTAGTAGCTTATTAAGCAGCCATAAAGAAACCTTTCACTTCCCTAAAGAAGCTTAGACTTCTTTGAAAGCTCTTTCAGTTCTGAATCCGATGGAGAACACTTGAGTAGAAAAGAAGAGAAACCTTTCATTTTCCTCATCTTCACCCCTACCATACGCCTCTTTTCCGAGATCCTAATCTGATAGTAAATGTTTCTAACTACGTCGATGCAGCACTGTTCATTGACACCCTGTTCCGACTCCCATTACCCCGAGTTGAAGACGGAGACTCCAATGAAGACCGAACATGGGACGGAAGCTTAGACTCCCACCCGTTTCCTGAGGAGATTCCCCAGCTCGCTCTACGAGGCTCACCCGAGACATGCAGTTAGCCCCGGTCGCCGATCTGGTGGTACGACTTTGGTTAGTTCCACTGCCTTATCTTCCAGATCCTTGTACTGGATCGCGAACTGGACCACCTGTGAAGGCGATCTAGAGGTCTCACCGAAGAGGCGCCTATTCCGCTGGTGCCATAGATCCCACATGCACAGGATCCACAAGATGAACTTCTCAACTGGTAAGTTTGACTTCATCTGGGCTACTAGATCTTGAACGTCTATGAAAGTAAAAGAATGTTGAGGGAATTTGAGGAGTTCTCTGATTTCTTGACTAAAAATGCAATGATAAAATATATGTGCCCCATCTTCTACATCTTGATTGCACAATAGACATTCTGGGCTTAAATCTATATGTTTTCTCCTGAGGTTGATCTTTGTTGGTAATTTATCATGACATACTCGAAACAGAAAATGTTTGACCTTCGGGGGCAACTTAAGTTTCCAGATCTTGGGAAAAAAGCAGTTTGTCATACTGCTGCTTCCCTCGTCCGTAAGTGTGGTTGCCCCTCCTCGTCGAATCATGCTGTATGCGGACTTAACTGTAAAATATGATGACCCTTCCGCATCCCATTGTTGTGTATCATGTGTATGAACTCTATGAAGTGGCATTTGCACTATTGCATCCCTGTCAATTGGTAGAAATAGAGCATTAAGTTTGTCTATTCGCCATGTACCAATTTCTGCATCTATAAGGTCCGCCACCTTAAGATCTGGAAAGTCCCGATTGATTGGTGTTATAACTGTTTTGGAACTTGTATGATTGACCCACCTATCGTGCCAAACATTGATATGATTCCCGTTTGCTAATTCCCATTTGCTGCCTTTTCTTACGAGGTCCCTTACGGAGAGAATGCTGCGCCAAGTGTAACTCGGCTTTCTTCCCAGTGATGCATTGTAAAAATTAGTCTGAGGGAAATACTGGGCCTTGTACACTCTGGCTAGGAGCGAGGAAGGATTCTGGAGGATGCGCCAAGCCTGTTTGCAAAGTAGGGCTCTATTAAAATCACATGTATCCCTAAACCCCAAACCCCCCTCCGATTTATCTTTACACAGTGTATCCCAACTGAGCCAGTGTATTTTTCTTTTGTTGTCTGGTCCTGATCCCCACCAGAAGTTAGAGAGTAGGGAATTGATAGTAGAGCATGTACCCTTAGGGAGCTTAAAACAGCTCATTGTATATACCGGGATCGCCTGTAAAATCGATGAAAGGAATACCTCTTTACCTGCAGTAGATAATAACTTAGGCTTCCAGTTATCAACCTTGGCTTTGATCCTATCCACAATATAGGTGAAAACCTCTTTTTTTGAGGAGCCAACGGTTGTTGGGAGACCCAAGTAATTACCATGAGATGAAACCTCGGGGATGCCTAACATCCGCGAGATTTCGCTCCTCGTCGCCCCAGGCACATTCGGGGAAAACAATATCGTAGATTTGGCTGAGCTAACAAGTTGGCCCGACCACTGTTCATATAAACACAGAATCCTCTTAAGACACCCTGCCTCCTCAATCGTCGCCTTCCCCACTAATAAAGTGTCATCAGCGAACATGAGGTGTGTTATTGGTTCCACATCCCCATACCTAATGCCCTGTAATTCTCCTCGGTTACACGCCTCCCTCAACAGAGAGATTAAACCTTCAGTGCATATAATAAACAGATACGGGGAGAGGGGGTCTCCTTGCCTAAGCCCACGGCCAGGTTTGATGTACCCCGTCTGCTCCCCATTAAACATAAGTGAATAGGTGACGGATTCCACATGATTCATAATTAACTGAATCCAATGGGAGCTAAATTGGAGCTGACCCAGCATAGCCCTAAGAAAACTCCACTCAATCCTATCATAGGCTTTAAGCATGTCCAGTTTGATGGACATAAAGCCTTCCTTCCCCGCTTTCTTTTGCTTGATGGTGTGGTGCAACTCATATGCCAACAGGATATTATCAGTGATAAGCCTGTTGGGAATGAAAGCACTCTGTGTCTCCGAAATAATGGATGGCAGAATTTTCTGCAGTCGCATGGCCAAGGCTTTGGCTATAATCTTTGCTCCTGTATTACACAGAGCAATTGGCCTGAATTGGGACATGGAGATGGGCCTATCCACCTTGGGGATTAAGGTTATCATAGTGAAATTATGTCTTCTGTCAAAGCAACCCTCATTTAACGCCCTGAGACCCATTCGCAAGATGTCTGGCCCGACAACATTCCAATAGTGTTTGAAAAAGGATGCCGACATACCATCCGGTCCTGGGGCTTTGGATGCTTTCATGGAGAACAGGCTCTGCCTGATTTCCTCTTCTGTGAAGGGCATGTTTAACCAAGCCTGGTTTCCATTAGACAGGGATAGAGTCTGCACAAGCCCTTGTAAAGCACATGGGCCTTGCAACTGAGAGGAGAAAAGCCTGGTATAGAAATCCACAGCTAATAGCTTGAGCCCGTCCTCATCCCGGACCCAGGTTCCACTGTCATCCTGTAGTTCCAAGACTAAGTTCTTCTTGCTCCTTTGATTCGAGACGGCATGGAAATAAGCAGTATTCCTATCTCCTTTGACTCTCCACAACGATCTGGATCGTTGACACCAATAAATCTCCTCCGCCTCCCTGAGACGGTCTATATCCTTGGCTAGTACACACGCTCGGCCTTTAGAAGTTGTTGTGATAATGCCTTGTTGGAGGCCGTCTAGCTCAGATTGCTTCTCCTGGATGCGTGTAGAGACATTCCCCAACACTTCCCTTTTCCACTTGAGAAATCCCAGTCTGGAATTTCGGATACTATCAAAAACTCGTCTCCCCGGGTCCAATTCCACAGACTTTGACCAAGCCTCCCTAATAACCTCGTGTGTATCCTCATAGAGGCACCATCCATCTTCAAATCGGAATCTGACTTTTGGTCTCCGCCGGGGCACATGAGTTCCCCATTCAAAAAGAAGTGGAAGGTGGTCCGAGGTATTAGTGGTTAGGTGACTCAGTTTTGAGTGCGGAAATAGATCGGTCCAATTGTTTGTAACCAGCCCCCTATCTAAACGTGCACGGTAAGAATACGGCGAAATAAAATTGTTGCACCAGGTATAGGGAAAACCAGAGAAAGCTAAATTATTTAATCCACAGTCGTGTAGGACTTGGCGGAACTGATTAATTTGCCAGCTAGGCCTACAACGAGTAGGAGATACATACTCAGAACTATTACAAACCTCATTGAAATCTCCAATAAAAATAGTAGGCAAAATAGATAGATTGCTAATAAAACGAAGAAGATCCCATGACAGCTTCCGTTTACTCGTCTCGTGATGGCCATAGAAGCCCACAATCCTCCACATGACACCATCTGGTTCTCGGACCAAAGCTTCAATGTGGTGTGTTGAGTATGATTGGATTTCCACTGTCATAGAACGACTCCAAAGCAAAGCAACACCTCCCTTACGGCCCCTTGCCTCAACAAACAGCCCATTAGGGAGACGTGTTTTATGCTTGATGTGGTCGTGTTCCTCCTTCCTTAGCTTGGTTTCAATCAAAAACAATAAACAAGGTTTATGAGTCTTGACAAGACTCACAAGGGATCGAACTGCCCGAGGATTACCCAATCCTCGGCAGTTCCAAGATAAGAGACTCATTTTGCCCGGCTGGGCTGCCCCGCAGCCTCAGCCGTTAGTGACTTGGAGAGAGCATCCAATCCATCCACGGAAAGAGATGCTTTCTTAAGCGGGGAGTCCTCCCTTGTGCCCTTGGCATATGGGTGTGATCTTTTCTTGGCAGTCGCTGATTTTGGTGTCTTCTTGGTCTTTAGTGGAGGAGAGTTCTTTGGGCCCGAACCCGGGACACTTGGCACCCCGTTCGAGACCGGGGAAGTAAACTCAAAAAATTTAAGCGTGTCCATAAAGCCAGGAGTGTTATGGCTGCCTTCATTAATTCCCTCATTAAGAGGGTGGACCGATAGAATGTGGTCATTGCTATTAATTGGGTCCGTATGACCGTCAATAATTGCTGGGTCCTTTAATGTGTCAGTTCCTTTGTCTGGTTGGACTAATTCTTTCACAAACAATTGATTATCATAAATGATGTTTGACTCTTTTGAATTTGAATTTTGAATGGGTGTGTATTGGTCAAAGGAAGGGAAAGTTTTGAATTTTTCCAATAATAACTCCTCATCACCCTCATTATTGCCGTGGTCAACCCCTGCGACACCTTTACCATTATCCTTGGCAGGTGCATTAATGGCAGTTTCAAACCCTGGTGGGATCGCCTGACCAACCATAGTTTGCGCAGTGTCTTGTTCCCGTTCCAAGAGCGTTGACGAATCCGACGGTAGTTGCCAACCCTCTTCCAATTCTTGTATCGCAGCATGATCTATTCGGTGCTCCACCCAATTCTTTGGCACGCAGCATGAATATTTTATGTAGGCGATTGAATGATAAAATCAAAGGATGTTTTAGGGCTTTCTATTCGGCTCCATCCATACATATAAATGTAAATGTTCTCGATAATATACTGATTGAGATATTGAGTAGAATACGAGTGGATAATATTATCAACTATAGAAGGCTATGACGTCGTCGGCGAGATTTGATCTCGTCCACTTTTTTTGTGAATTTACATGTTAAAAACTTGTTAAGATGTGAAGATGAATCTCTTCTTGTCCGTTCTTCTTATAATAATTGTCTATTTGGGTTACAAATGTGTTACTACAATGTTTCTCGTAACAACAAAAGAGGTCAAAAGTCAGTTTACTAATTAACTGCAGTCTTACAGACTCGGGCAGTCGTACGATAACAAATTCATGTGATGGATTACTGGTCCTGGACGACGGTGATTGGTTTAGAGTTTTCAACCCCCTAACAGCAGTTATGAGAAAGATTGATAAGAGTCCAACAAAAATTGATAATTCTTATGTACATCTCTGTGGAATCTATTTTGATAGATTTAGAGATGAATACAAATTATTTTCTTTTGCTTATGGTGATCATATGGATCATTACTTCTTCTTTACTTTATCACAGAACGTTAGGAAAAATTTCTCTCGAACGAATTCTATAGATTTTCGATCGAAGCGATACTCTCAAGCGGCTATTGTGGGGGATGTAATGTATTGGATCGACGACTCTCTTCACGAGCGCCATTGCTCAAAGATGGTGGTAACTTTCGATATCCAAAGGGAACAGTTTTATTGTTTGCCTCATCCTCCCAGCAATGAAGCATGTGCTACTACTCGAGAACGTCGTAATAATGTTATTCATGCAAGAATGATGAGACTGATAGTTAAGGACGGACAATTATGTTTCTGTCATATACTCTAGTCGAAGAACGAATTATTAACCCGTGGATTTTGGAGGATAACGCAAACTGGGAATCGTGGGTCCTCAAGTTTAAGATGCACCTTCTATGTATTGACGCTGGTTTCAAGTTACGCTGGTATTCTTCTCAAGTTGTTGACGATTTTCTTGGATCAATCGCCATTGCCTGCTCTCGGAAAAATACCAACCAGATTGTGTTCACTATGGGGCATTTGCATCCAGGATCATGGTTATGTAATTTTGAGTTTATTGTCATTCTTTATAACAAAACCCTCTTTATCTCCTTTTATATAGGATTATGAATTTGTGAATAAACATGGTACACACTTCTTTATTCATCAATTTACAAATTGCAAACTATGAGAAATATTTATAACATCCAATATCTTTGAGGAGTTATGATTTTCCCCCTTTTATTTGTTGAGCCGCGTGCCAAAGGAGCCCCATCACCCAACATATAAAAAATAAGTTTACATATTTTGAACATCTTCAAATTCTGTGGTGACTTTTCTATAATGTTATTATGTATTTTGAGTTAATATTACTATCCGATTAGATACAACTTAATAATAGAGATCGAAATTAAAGCTCAAGTAATTCTCATATAAACAAAAACGTTATTCATACTGCATGATCAATGCACGTGTATATTAATATTTTTATTTAGTTAGTTTTCTTTTATTTAGAAAATAATGGACATAATAAATTACTTCAATAATTTATGTTTGATGAATTTAATTAATATATTTTTCAAAGAGAGTTAAAAATGAGATATACAAATAATTTTATGCTATATAATTAAAGATATTTTTATTATGAATTTTTATTTTGGTAACTACCAACTAAAATTTATTTATAAGTGAAAAAAATAATAACGAGTTAAAAAATACAAAAAATAAGAGAGTGTCATCATGTGTCTTTTTTAAATCTTAGGCATTATATATAATAAAGATATGCTTAAAATCCAAACAATCACCAAATAAAAAAAATGGGGCTATTTCAATTCACAATTGTTCCAAAATTAAATAAAATAACAAAGATAATTTAATGCCAAAACTCTAAATTACATCAAATGCTTAGCAAGTTCTGACTTGCATTCACAATTCACACCTAGTATTTGAAGATCAAATAGATTCAGAACAAATTATTGAGTCATGAACATAAAATTGGTACATTTATAAATAAGAACTTAAACAATCGGAATACCATCAAAAGAAAACATCAGACAACCATTATCTACATATGAGTTTTCATTCATGGAAAACAAAGTCAATAAACAGGATATTAAATTAATCATTCGAACTCCGACCCCCATTTTGCTATGTGAAACATAATACTCCTAATATGTACATCACCAAGCTATCTCGTCGAGCTGGTTCTCCGAGCTCACAAGCTTGCCTCTCAGCTCATTTATTAGTTACGAGCCGAGCTTCGAACCTAACAGAGCGAGGAGTTGGTTTACCTCGACTGATGCACGGCCATACATATACCACTTGATAATTAGCATTGACATGTGTACGTATGTTATTACAGAGTAACTATTACTACTAATCTCACTCTCAGTAGTCTAGCTAACAAAGCGTTGTACAATATTACAGATAATTGCCAAAATGGTCCCAGTAAATATGTGCAGGTTGCACTTTGGTCCCAGTTAATATCGGGTCTGCAGAAATGGTCTCAGATATTGGTACAAATGGTGCGTTTTAGTCCATAACCGTTACTTTTAGACGAAAAACGTTAGTATAAGGCAAAAACGTAAGATTCAACACAATTAAGGACGTAAAACACAATTCTAACTAATTTTGGGGGCAAAAGTCGAAATTTAATAAACTAATATACACTTTATGTCTACACCCACACCAATTCCCTCCAATCCCCCAATTTTTCGTAGTCCAATTTTCCCTCCAAAACATTAGATATGTACTCTATTTAAAATAAGGGTGGATATGAACTGAATATATATCGAACAATTCCAGTTCGAATTCGACGAATGACCATTCGTATTCGAAGCTTGATGAATTTGAACCGAGTACGAATATTAAAATGATATGCGATTTAAATTCAAATACGAATTCGAATAATGTAAATTAATATTCGATATTCACAAAATTTATTTGAACAATTATTAATTTTGTTTTATATTCGACATTCGATTCGTATTTGATATACACATTCGATATTCGATTTGTATTCGGTACTCGTATTCGATAACTGACATTAGAATTCAATATTCGATTTCGTGTTTATATTAGATAGCAATATTCGCATCGTATTTAGAATTACGGTGACAATTATATTTAAGAAAAATATGAAATTTGGACGAAAGCAACTAAACTTTTCAAAATGTATAACAAAGAACAGATAAATAGAATACACATGAATTAGAAAAAGTATTTGTGCATTTAATCACAAATAATCCAACACGAATTACCAGAATTTCAATCAAAATTGAAAAATAAAGATGTAAAATAGAAAAGAAACCAAAATGAAGTGTGCAAACACTTGATTACACTAAAAAACATCAACATACGTTTGATGCTACCAATACTGAAGTAAGATCTCACTAATCCTACAGACAAAAAAATGCAACAAGATTCATTAAAATATAACATTATTTACATCATTTTCAATTATGAATTTAAAATTTAATAAATTTCCTCCAATATGGTAAGTGAACGAACAAATTATAGAAACATTAAAACAAGCTCATTTTAAAATTATTACAATTTTTTTTACTGAAAAAACTGCAAAAATAATTCTTAAGAAGTTGCAAAAGATCAGCATTCTCAGAATATAAAGATCAGTGATGAGGCCCAAATTCCTTGGATAACTGGAGCCTTTTGGGCCCTTGGACCAGAGGCTGTCAAGTCCACAAAGGAGCCATTTGGACCTTAGATGGGGTGAAGAAAGGAAGAGGAATTAGGGATCTAACCGTACACGTGGCATCATCTTGGCACACCAGGATGATAAAGTTCATGCCTATGATATACACTCACTAGCACTAATGATAGGTAATGCTTATTTTGCTCCATACCTATTAATCATTCCTTCGGAACGTTACTAACTTGATCGTCGGAGTGGCCGTGACTTAGCCGGTCGTGGTCTAGCTACCGTAGCTGAACATGGACAACCAACCAGAGAACGCAGGACCAGGGAACAGATCACGGTGATCCGGGAGTCTGCCTCCATTCACGGGGATTCCTAGAAGACCCCGGACAAGACCATCAGGTTACACTCAAGGGCCACAGGGCCGGACCCCAACATGAGGGGAATCCAGGATCAGGAGAGGGTTCAACCCGGACCCTGAATCAAATCCAGAGTAGAAAGGAGACCGGAGTCTCCCATCCATCACAGGCCGGGCAAGGAGCCCGCCAATGAATTTATTGAAGTGGACCCCCCAAGCCGGGGAAATGACCCACATCAATTGGCGCCATCTGAGCGGATTGATCATCATAATAGACGCTCACATGTTAGAAGAAGGGGCAAATCCCCTCACCCGGATAGATTTTCGTGATTGGCGTCCATCCTCCCCCACGTATACTTGGCACCGGGATACCTCGGTGACTTCAGTGGAGTCTTACTCTCAAACCCCACACCCTCGAGGCAAGGGGCAGGTACTCTAGGTCCCTCCCCCCCCGGAGGGAAAACCGGAGCCCAGCTAGGAGGAGACGTTCCACCAGGTCTAGGTCCCCGCACAGGGACAACCGAAAGCCTGGTAAAGAACGATATTATTCAGACTCCTCGGAGGACGAGAGTAGGAGCCCTCACCCGACAAAGAGGCACATCCGGGACCCCGAACCAAGGCGGAGGAGAAAGAGCCCACAAGTTTCCAAACACAGAGAAGACTATCCTCGGGGCAAGACCATGCTGGGGGCAGAAGGGATGCCGCCACTTTGATGGAAATGATCAAAGAAGCCATGAAAGACATGGTCCCTTCCCGAGGACCCGAAAGGCACAACATGTTGCAGCCATATTCAAAGAGGCTGAGGGAAGCAGAGATGCCGAAGGGCTTCAGAATGCCAAAGTTCAACACATTCAATGGTGTGGGAGACCCCACGAACCATCTCAAATCCTTTGATTCTCAGTTATCCTTTTAGGTGAGCCAAGACGAGGTATATGCCAGAGCATTACCAGCAGTTTGTCCGGTCCGGCATTGAAGTGGTTCCACAAACTGCCCTATAAATCGGTGGATTGCTGGTAGGATGTGGCGGACAAGTTCTTGGATAAGTTCGGGGCCTCTATAGTGGCAGAGAAAGATGAAACGACCCTCATGCAGGTGAGACAGAGGTCGGGAGAGACCTTGAGGGAGTACGCACTAACATAACGGCCACGGACGAGAAGGTTTGAGAAAGTTTCCCTGATAACGTTTTATCACGGACTAAGGCACGGACCGTTGAAAGAGAAATTGGTGCTAGGACCGGTGACCACCTGGTACCAATTAGCCAAATTAGTAGTCCAATACATTCAATTGGAGGAGGTGAAGTTGTTTGATGAGGAAGGAAAGGGACATAGTCGGTGCCAACGGAAGGAACCGGCTAGTCCCCCGAAGAAGTTAAGAGTCTGGGACAGGCTACAGAAGCCCAAGGACAGGTTTGACTTTAAGACACCCAAGCCCCGGTCACCTAGGCAAGATCAAGGGAGAGCCCGGAACCTCCGATATGTAGACAACCAAGAGCAATACACGGTGGGAAGAATTTACGCTCAGATAGGAGACAAACAGATGCTCCCCGGACCAAAAAAGCTCAAGGCAGCGGCTAACCGGAGGGATATGAAGAAATATTGCGAATATCACAAAGACCACAGGCATGACACGGATGAGTGTAGGGTATTGAAAGGAGAAATTGATAAGTTGATAAAGAGGGGACAGTTGAAGGAGTTTGTGAAGGGGGACTAGGAGGAGGATACTTGCCCCGGGGACAAGGAGGAAAACAAGTATCAGGGTGATCTGAGGGAAAAACTGACCCCCAGGATCACCGGGATGATATATACCGTCTTCGGGGCTGGCCGGAGGAGGAGCCTATCATCTTCACGGAGATAGAGCTGCAGGGAATTGAGATTCCCCATGACGATCCCCTGGTAATCAACCCTATTATTTGAAATTACGTAGTGGCAAGAATGCTCGTGGACACGGGAACCTCGTCGGACATCCTGTACCTGCGGGCATACGACCAATTGGGCCTGCCAAGGAACCTGTTAAAACCACTGCACACCCCTTTGATGGGATTCACCGGACATTCTGCAGAGTTGGATGTGACATTGGGAGAGGCCCCAAAGATGGTGACTACCCGGGTAACCTTCACAATGGTGAATATAGAAGACACAACCTACGACGGGCTCATAGGCAGACTATTCTTGAATGTTATCCGGGCAATTGTGTCACCTATACACCTGAAGATGAAGTTATCCACAGTCGGAGGAGTGGGGGAAATGAAGGGAGACCAAAAGAAAGCTCGGGTATGTTACCACTGCTCGGTCCCTAGTGCACTATCTCAAAAAAAAATCGAGAAAAAATTGTAAAAATAGAAAAAGAAATAAATAAAAAATCAAAAAAAGAAATCAAAAAAGAAATCGAAAAAAAATTGAGAAAAATCGAAAAAGAAATCGAAAAATATTATAATCTCAGGATTTGGGTCAATGTGATAATAAGAGATAAATTAGGTGCTTATGAGAGGAAAACATGTGTTTGGACAGAAATACCCTTCAAAAATTTGATGGAGTGACCCGAATAAGTTACTTTTTAAACATTAGTGATCTAACTGACATTTTTGAAACATGAGTGACCTAACTGGCTTTTTTTTCAAACGTAAGTGATGTCAGAAGCCATTTGCCCATTCTTTTTTTTTTATACAATTCAATTGATTACATAAAATAACAGTTCATACATACAACCAAGCCTCATTGGCTAAAACAAACTCCAACACATGGAGTTTTACAAAACACACAACATATATATAAAAACCTAAACTGAAGACGGTAGACGGAAACCTCCATCCAGTTGGTATATGTAGTGATATCCTTAATGAAAGTGTAAACTTCTGACAAATCTAAAACACGACATGAAACTCGTAATAACAAATATTAATCCGTCCTTATAATCACTTTGTGTCTCGAGTATACTATAATGTTAGAAATCGAACTTGATGGATTACAGAGGAAAGAAAATTGGAGATAGAATGGTAACATGAGTAGTGCTGTTATCGGTCCGGATCGGTCCGGATCTTGACAATACCGAGAGCCACCCGATAAGACTATCGGGTAGATCCGGACCGATCCGACAAGGGGGTCGGGTGAAAAATTGGGACCGGAACCGGAACCGATAATTATCGGGTGGGTTTCGGGTCCGACCCGGTTACATCAAACCACCCAAATCCAAACCCTAAAAACAAATGAAGAAGAAATCAAGAAGAAGAGAAGTTGAGATTCACAACAATTAAGGCTCAGATTCAATTCAATCCTCATGGCCTTCAACAATTAAGAATATTCAACTCAAGCACATATTAACAAAAATCAAGAATCGCAAATTCGCAACAGATACAACTCGCATATTCAACTCGAAAGGCTCAGATTTAACACAAAATCATCATGGCCTTAATCAATTGAGGCACATTCATATAAAAAATCGCAACAAATTCAACTCAACACAATCGAAATCGCTTCAAATCGATATATAAACTCAAATCGATGAGCAATTACGACTCGATGAATTATTGGTGAAATCGAAGGTAACATACTAATCGAGATCCAAATAGTCGAGATCGAGATATGAGAGTCGAAATCGAGATCGGGATCGAGAGAGAAAGATGAAGATAGAAATAAGGTGCTCAGATTCATCTCTTAATCATCATTGCTTCACTTTTATACCTCCATCTTTGACATATTGGTGTTGAGACTTGAGAGACAAGAAGAAAGAACAGAACCAGAGGAGGCAACAGTATTAGGTTTAGGTCAAATGGGAGAAGAAAGAACAGAACCAGAGGAGGCAACAGTATTAGGTTTAGGTCAAATGGGGGAGGGGGCTTTTATATTGCTCTTGTTGGATACTGTTACCGGATCCAAGACCGGGTCCATTTCGGATTTCGGTCCAAAAAAAAGGACCAGGACCGGTCCGTTTATTTTCGGTTGGATACTCGGGCCGGGTATAACCGGGCCGGCTCTCGGGCGGTTCTCGGTTTACCCGGCCCAGTTACAGCACTAAACATGAGCAAAAGAGAAAGTCAAGGTTAATTTGCCCATTCTTTTAAGATTATGTATTATTTGATAAAAAAAAATTAATCAATTATAATACAAATTGTAATATAATAACTTTATTAATACATATACACAAAATAACAAAATACAAGCATGGCTTAATGGTTAGTTAACTACTTATCTATCGAGAGAGGCCCGAACCGAATACCAACCGAACCTCAAGGCCAAAGGCTGAAACCTAGGCCCCTATCGGCCCACTCCTAAACGGACATGGATCGAATAATAGACTTGAGGGTAGGGGTGGCAAACGGACCGGGCCCCTTCGGACCGTCCGAGGCCCCGGCCCATCAGTCCATCTCGAGTTCGGCCCCGGCCCACGAGGCCCGCGAACGGCCCATTGGCCATTAACTAGTGGGACAGACAGGGGCTTCACCCCTAGGCCCCAGGCCCAGGCCCGGTTCGAGTCCAACTGAAGTTCGGTGGGTATTAGGCCCGGGCCCGGTTCGAGGCCCCTCAGGCCCCCAACCAACGTGCCCACGTTAGAGTCCAGCGTGGGGCCATTTGGGCTGGGTCCAATTGGAGTATGACTTTGTGAATAGTATATTAATGTGCATGCACCAAAAATAAATATTTGTTGCTAAGAGGGTTTGATCCCTTGACCTTCAAGATCAATAGAATTGAGGCTAACCATTGCACCAAGCTAACAATTTGTTAGTCTTTGTACTATTATTACTAAAATAGTCATAATTAATCATCTTGAATGTCCATTCTATGTAATTAAAATTTGAACTTTCCCATCTCTCTTTATGATTGAATTATGACTTAACAATACATTAAAAAAAATTAACTACAACATCGTAAATATTTTATATATAAACATAAATATATTTTATATCATGACTCATTCATTCTAGAGGTGAAACTTTAAATATAAACTTTAAATATATTTGGAGAACAATTTGTTAGTCTTACGTTAAATATATTTTATATATAAACATAAGTATATTAAGAGAAGCTAAAACACCCATCTTCGAGATTTGGAGATCGAAACTTTAATAGTTTTCACATTAAGAATGAATGAGTCATGATATAAAATATATTTATGTTTATATATAAAATCCTTACGATGTTGTAGTTAAATTTTTTTAATGTATTGTTAAGTCATAATTCAATCATAAAGAGAGATGGAAAAGTTTAAATTTTCATTACATAGAATGGACATTCAAGATGATTAATTATAACTATTTTACTAATAATAGTACAAAGACTAACAAATTGTTAGCTTGGTGCAATGGCTAGCCTCATTTCTATTGATCTTGAAGGTCAAGGGATCAAACCCTCTTAGTAACAAATATTTATTTTTGGTGCATGCACATTAATATACTATTCACAAAGTCACACTCCAATTGGACCCAGCCCAAACGACCCCACGCTGGACTCTAACGTGGGCACGTTAGGCCCACCAGGCCCCTTTCAAAGGGGGCTCCGAAGCGAACATGGGCCTCTCATTCTCTTAAGGGGCCGGCCCGGGCCCGGTTCGCTAACACCCTCCAGCCCACCGAAGACAGTACAGGGGCTGGCCCGGTTCGATTTTAAGGGGCCGGGGCCGTCCGGCCCGGTTCGTTTGACACCCCTACTTGAGGGAATCCAGTACAAACATAGGTCGGACTGTCGGGCCAGGCCCACAAATAGCCCGGTGGGATTGATTCATTGGCCTTGTCTACTTTTGACATAGGCTCCTCTAAGAAAATCAAATTTGGGCCTCTGTCTTACATAATATTTTCCTCGTCTAAACTAACATATAAGAGTATATTTTATCAGCAAATTTAGGTCAAATCAAATAATAAAATATATTTGTAACTTAATTGATCAAAACAATCAAATATTCAGTTACAAAATATCCAAAATCATCTAAAATGTATGACAAAAAAGTAACCAACTCCTCCGTCATTTACTTCTTCCTGGGACCTCGGGAGAGAGAAGCCTAGAAGCTCTAACGCATTAAGGTAACTAGTGGCGGGTGCACAGTAAGCAACACCTAAAATAAGTTTTTAAATGAAAATATAACTATCTACTCAAAAAAAATGAAAAAAAGGAGAGAGCGTCACATGGTTTTTTGTTGTCTTAGGCATATAACATAGATACATTGATGTCATTCAATAATATATTTAGCATCAGTCTTGGTGCATCGCAGAGTTTGATTTGTTGTAATATTGACGGATGGTATATATTGTCTGCAATAAGACAAATGCTCCTACAATAGCCGTGAAAGTTGCCCAAAAAGGCTTCAGATAATTCACCCTCAAATAATTTCTGATTTGAAGCTTCACATACTTGATATCCTCACATGTCACTATGCAGTCCATACCACGCAATGTAAAAAAAAAATGTTCCTGAAGATAAGACCGTCTTCAATCACCCCTTTCTGGGCAAGCATATTCGTGTCTGATATATTGCGAATGAGATCCTTCAACAAGCCCAAGTAAGAAGTTACCTCCCGTTCTTCACTCGAAAAATTCTCAGTTCACTCGTAGTTTTGAAGCACTTGGAAAACTAAAGTTGTATGCTCATCAGCAAGAATAACAGGCATGTAAAGTTATCCACCAAACAAACTAGATTTGAACTTCCCATGTACCAATGTCTTTCATACCTTTAAAGACTATACCTTTCTCAATCAAGTTTGTAATTGTTGAAAATATCTGTTAAGAGTCTTGGGATTCCACTCTAAAACCAATTGGCTATAGAGGGAGTAGCCCAAGATCTTAACACTCCCCCTCACGTGTAACCCAATCTTCGGCGAAATTTTCATCGCTGGTATTATTTGCCGGATCAGGACAACACACACAACACATATATGACCCGTGGGTCCACCCTAAACATCTATATTCATGCTCAATGCTCAACAGTAATCATGAGCCAAGCCCGAGTTATTGAGACACGTGTAACCCCGCCGATGTTGTTTCGGCAAATAATACTGCCGAGGAAAATTCCACCGACGATTGGGTTACACGTGAGGGGGAGTGTTAAGATACACCTCCCACATCCGAAGTCGGTGTCCTCGCAGGTCAATATATAAGATATTGGGTTACTCGCTCTATTGCCAATTGGTTTTAGAGTGGAACCTCATAGACTCTTAACATAGTATCATGAGCCAAGCCCGAGTTAATGAGGCACGTGTAACCCCGCCGATATTGTTCTGGCAAGTAATACCGGCATGAAAAAGTTCCGCCGATGATTGGGTTACACGTGAGGGAGACTGTTAAGATGCACACCCATATCGAATATCGGTGTCATCCCGGGTCAATATATAAGATCTTGGGCTACTCCCTCTATCGCCAATTGATTTTAGAGTGGAACCCCATAGACTCTTTAACATGGTATCAGAGCTAGCCCGAGTTAATGAGACACGTGTAACCCTGCCGATGTCGTTCCGGCAATTAATACCGGCATGAAAAAATTCTGCCGATTATTGGGTTACACGTGAGGGGGAGTGTTAAGATGCACATCTCACATCGGAAGTCGATGTCCTCCCGGATCAATATATAAGATCTTAGTCTACTCCCTTTATTGCCAATTGATTTTAGAGTGGAACCCCATAGACTCTTCACAATATCGGTTCATCAAATATAACGGTGAACCCGTCATTAGGCTATGTACAATGGGGTGTTGAAATCTCATTTTCAATTGTTGAAGCATCTATAATGGTTTGTATATGACATGTTGAAAAATTTGGGTGTTGAAAAGTTTCAACACTTGAACAATACAAAAAGTTGGCCCTACATCTTGATTTGGAGAAGGAAAATGCATAGGGAAAAGGAAAAGGCTGACAGGTGGTGGGAGCCTTGGGGTTTGGGAATATTAAAAATTTAGTACTATTATATTAAATTTTTATTACATTTTAATTTTATATTTATTTAATAAATTTTAGTAAAATAAATTAAAAAATAACTATTTCAACATTTAAAAATCAAGTAATTTGTTAAAAAAGAAGTATGAATATTTTTATTTAATCATAAAGATTATCATTACTATGTAATTATATAAATATAATTAATATAAAAATGATATAAAATTAGTGGGTATTGAAATTTTTTAATTTTTCAATATTTTTTGTGTGAAATGATAGCTATTGTAACATTCAAATTCAAGTGTCATTTTGAATCAGCTCTTACTTTTTTAATAATTAATATTGTCATTTCGTTGTACTCCTTGCTTTGCTTATGTTTCTTTGTTTTAATAATTAATATTGTCATTTCTCGTGTTTATTTCATTGCAAGTATAACAACTTTTATTTCATAATATGAGATTACAAAATATAACAAATATTATTTAAATAAGGCTTATCTTCTAAAAATATAAAAAAAATTAAATTATTTAAGTGTTAATTACTTTTATTTAATTAAACGATTATTATTATTACTATCCAATTGTAAAAATAAATTGTTAAAAGTAAATAAGAAATATAAATTAAAAGTGGTAGGGTAGAGTGTTGAATTTTTATAAACAAAACCATTGTAAGGTGAAAAGTTGAAGTGAGTGTTGAATTATTATGTGGAAGAGAGAGAAGGTGAGGTGGAGTGTTGGAAATTGAAAAAGGAGGTGTTGAAAGAAAAAACCATTGCTCATAGTCTTAGAGTGAAGATAGTCTCCTTTTCCAAGTGCCAACATATGCAAGGCGTGGAGCACGCCAGAAGGTTCTCCATCTAATACTTCTTCCTTGCAATAAAAAAATACTCCATAACTCTTTATTGCACCCAAACACGATACTTGATCAATGACATTCAGGTTCGGTCTCAAAAGACACATATACAAGGCTTTCGTGAACAAATCTGATGGCTTCTTCCATTCATTCGTTTGAATGATTTGTTTGAAAATGTCTTGCTGCAACAATTTCTGAAGCACTGAGTTGCATATTTGATTGCCCGGAAAGAACATTGATTCAAAACACTCCTTATCTGATTCGGGAGTCCATACTCTTGCAAAAGCTTCTTGTTCTGCGGAATACCCAAGACAATACAGTGATTGCAAAAGCATGGTACAACCATCGTGTATCAACTTCAATTGAAACTGATCATCAGTCATATTCATTATACGCCCCTCGCTACTCCTATATAATAATCTTGCATTTCTTAGTATGTCGTTAGTCGTTACTCACCGTAGCTTTGTCTCTTTCAAGTTTAAGCTTCATTCTCGCCAGGTGATTTCAACTGTACATTGTCGCATGTTGATTTTGCCAATGAGGCGCTAACAACATCATCATAAAGTGGGCCAAAACACATTTTTGGCACCTCATCATTTGCTACAATTTTACAAATTCGACGATGCATCACTCGCTCAACCTGAGAGTTATCTTGTAACGGAATTTCGAGTTGTGAATTACCATTTGAATATTTGCCAATCCACCATTTGAATATTTACCAACTTACCATTTATTGGACTAAATAACCAAATTACCACTTCTTGGACTAAATAACACCAATAGGAATAAAACTGCTATACCTCCTATATAAAGTACAAAGTTATGCTTCTACTAAGATTTGTTCCGCTAAGATTTCTCTAAAGAATTATCATGCAATTTATACAAAATTTAGGAATCAAATTGTGTAATTAATACATTAAGACAAATCTTATGAGAAAAATTCTTAAGAGAACCGTAACCAATCCTGTGTATACAAGCATCAACAAGAGTCTAATAGTGAAAATTGCTATAGACATCTTTTCTTTGGTATTCTTTTTGTCGACATTGTTATGAACTTTTTATTGTTTATGCCCAATATATTTGTTTAGTTATTATGAATCCATTGATTTAATTAAGTGCTCGAAGACCGTCGAAGTGGGGATTAGATAACAGAAGCTTTAAATATTAAATCTAGAGATCACACAAAACCTCTATCAACCTATCAATGCCTGTGTGAGTGTTTTCTACTGCTACAATGTGATTCACCTGTCACTCTATTTCTCCTCTGCACTATCCTACAACCAAAGGAAATAACTCCGACTGTTGCCATCGCATAGAATGCTCGATATGGAGCCAGCGCCAGGCCACCAAGAAAGGAGAAGTAGCCAGCAATAAGATAGACGACGCTTAGTCTGAACTCCCACCCTTGCATACCAAGAACCCGAAACATAAAAAAATTCAACTGGGGCTTTGGATCGCAAAAGCCGTGCAGCAAAATGCCCAGGCAAAGAACAGAATCTAACAGCCACGGAATGTTGTGGCGGATGCCAATTCTCTACACGCACAAATAAAAAAGCCCATTAGTTCAAAAACTTAAAAGAGACTAATTGCATATAAAACCTGACGACGAACAAAAAGAAGAGGCTTTTGCTTACTCATAATGTGCTGTAACTAAGAATTTCAAATTCATTCGGCCAAAATCCAAAGACAACCTTATACTACCATTGTATCTGTTTGAGGCACTTGACTAAAACTCGAACTTCGACCATGAAAAAAACATACACTTCTGTAATATTTCAATTGTATTTTAACATGTAAGATACTAGTTTACTAACTGAAGTACACAAATTGAATAACTTTGAAGGTAAATTTTGATGTTTGACCAGAAGAAAAGATATTAATTTAACAATTTAGATATAGATTATATTGAGTTGGTGTCTATATTCATTGCTTGCAGACAAAACAAACCTGAATCCAGGCCTTCAGTGATGGAACAAATGACAATGCAGCAAGGAGATGCAAAATGAACAACCCATGACGGTGATGGAAGATCTCCAGTTGTGTTTCAATGTAACAGCTTCCAGATTGTGGACTATCGGGGGTCCCTGATGAGACTCGGTTGAGATATTTGCCACCATATAGCGATAACCCACCGTTAGACTCGGTCCGCAAATAGCTGAAAAATGAAGTCATAAAAGAACTGTTCACAAGGGAAAGTGGTTATTTCGGATCACTATCCCTCATTTTGGAAGACAAATAAGTAGGAGTACAACCAAACATGCTTCACTCATCAGATAAGAGTAAGATATTTGTCTAGGTGCCAAAAGAAAAACATAAATTTTAAAAGCATGTTCAGAAAAAGCCTAAGAGCAGGAGGTAAAATCATGTCTTAGATTAATAGGTAACCTAATAAGATTTCTTGAACATGTTTGGACCATCATGTGGCTAAGGAAGGAGGCAAACAGGATTTCGAAGCATTTAAACCGCTAGAAACTGCATGTAGATATAACTCAAGCAATCCTGAGCTAGTTTTGGGATTCATGACCGGAAGCATAGCGCAAATCTATATCCAGATGCACTTACACCATGGGGTTTTCTTTCTCGTTACCTTTAGTGTGAACAATAATAATGTACAGTTCTTTCGAAAAAGAAATAGACAGATACATGTCACGTTCATTATTTAGAAGCGTACCTGGTTATTGCACTGAGGCAACAAACCGAATGAACCACGAGCAAGACAAATAGACCCAAAGCTGGATGAACAAGGCATACTAAAATACTAGCAACAAGTGCAGAAGCAAGCAATGGATTTGTCCTCATAATCCTCGTCACCTGTTTCATTAAATAGGAGATCATTTTCATCTATTAATTGATTCACCAGAAAAGTAGTTGTCACAAGGTCACTGATATGGTTGGCATTATGAATTCTCAAACATATGCGTAATTCGAGCACAATCACCTTAAATGACAACAAAGCGGAGTGAATTTTAGAGTTTCCTTCCCATGTTTTGAACCTACAAATCGTATATCTTTATTAGCGCATGAAACGCCATATCATCAATACACATGGTACAAATGAAAAGACGACAACACCTGTCATTTCTAAGAGAACGTAGGGTTTAAATTAGATACATGGAATAGAACAAAGATACATGGTAGTCTGATTATCATAATCTTAGAAGATATATTAGTTTGTATAACTTCCTTTAGCATTAGACAAATTATTAGCACTTCAAAATAAGACCACACCATGAATATACAAGTACATGAGTAGGTTCATTTTATGTAGAAGGGAAAAGGTAGCTTTGCCGGACTCTGATGGAATTTAACTTCCTGTTGATTCTGGTTATTCCTCTTTCGATAAGCATGGAGAATCTACCTTACATGGCTACTAAAATCTAAAATATTTCACTAGGACAAATGTACAGATAGTGATATTGATTAAGAACTGACCTTTTCTTGATAAACATATGGATGATGGCAACTAGATAGAATACTAAGTGAGACGCCACTATCAACAAAATCATAGTCGCATTTGCAAGTAGATAGCAGATGACTGAGACAACAATGCTTATGAACGGCGGAAGTGACTGAGAACTTAGGAAGGAGATCGACAAGGCAAACAAAACAGGGAACACTGCCAGTAAGAATGCGAATGGCAGTTTCAAGTTCAACTCCAGAGCTGAAAGCATTGAAGGTATTGGAAGGCCAATCTCCCACGCATATGCTTGCTGCATAAGAGAAAAGAAGACAACTGCTATGGATAACCCAATAATCTGCACACCAACAGTCACATAAAGTAAAAAACTGAGTTTATCACCAGCTGTAAAGGAAAAAATAAAAGAAGTAATCATTTAACCTGCGAAAAATAAACAAGAACAAATCTTCCTGCAGCTGTTGTAACTGAAATTCCAAGACTTGTTTGGTAAGAACAATGTGGATCTATCTGAAATACAGTTAAATAAGTAAAGTTGACAGGATATTATAAAAGAATTGATTGAAAAATAAAGTCCACTCCGCAATCATGACATGACTCTAAGAAGCTAATTTATTGCGTAGGTTATATACCAGTAACAAGACAGTTGTCTTATCTGCCTCTTTTGTAGATTCCCAGAGGTACGGAGAGGAATCCACAACGATAACTTTAGAATCAAGATTTGGATATATGTGCAGACCAGATACGATATCCCAAGCAAGAGCTACAGGTGGAAAACAGCGTAACTCACAAATTCCTGCAAACCCAGACAACATAATAGCATTTATAGAATACACATGATAAATCTTCAAATATATGAACTCGGTATTGCATAAAGTATCTATACTTGAAAGAATTCAACTGACTAGCTTGAGTGCTAGATAACTGCATGATAATTAACATCAAACATTCTCTTATGGTGGAACATGCAAACCTGAAAGATAGGTCAACTGCTTCACAAAAAAGAATGCCTTTCTCCACGACAAATTTTCTCAAAAGCCATGCAGAACTTAAGCAATAGAAAATTTGTTTACTTTATACTTTTCCTTAATAAGAATGTATAGTACCTCACAAAAATGAACATATAGAATGCTATTGATGATGGATGACATGTTATATGGTGGATTGAAGGATAAAGGGAGAACTCACTGCCAGTTTCAGGATCTTCTGGCTCAGCGTCATAAACTCCTGACTTTTTTATCCCACAACCAGTTGTTTTAATAGCAAAATAAACTGGAAGAAGCCCTAAACTAAAAGGGAACGAGATATTAAAGAGGAGAGGCTGATCCTCCCTTAAAATCAGTTCCTGTAATAGGAGAGAACCATATCAAGAAGCATTGTAAACTGTAGAGCCATAGCTAATATATATGTTAAATAGGATTGCCTAAATAAGCTGCAGCAGTTTAAGAACAACTCACCTTTTGTGAACACATGGAAAGGACCAAAGATATTAAAGTTATACTTCTCTTGCCTTCCTGTAGATTGAAGAATTGACCAACTCCCATGGAAGTTGCTGGCAGAGGTCTTCCTGACAAAGTCTGAGAAATACCGAATAGAAATAAGGATATAACAGCTTCAAGGAGAAGATTGAAGGTGGAAGCGTCTCATAC
Source organism: Echium plantagineum (assembly GCA_003412495.2). Taxonomy (NCBI): domain Eukaryota; kingdom Viridiplantae; phylum Streptophyta; class Magnoliopsida; order Boraginales; family Boraginaceae; genus Echium; species Echium plantagineum. The sequence continues at coordinate 4,557,775 of CM016567.1, read as the reverse complement.
ACTTTATAATAATGCTGAGAATAAGTAATACATCGATAAGACCTCAAAGATGGCAAGAGCCATCTTAAACATACTGGTAAATCTTTTCATTCATATATGTACAAAACTTATACAGTTACTACTTATTACTGTCGGTTAACGACCATATAATCATTACAGGACACACATCCGAAAGGCCCAATTTTATAACATGTAAGCTCATTATGCCCAGAGCATGATAAATTTGCAAAGAGCAAAACAGCTAGAGCCACAAGATAGTTTCTGAGGGCTATAGAACACCAGCAATAGTGAGAGCTGCGAGACAGTTTGCAAGGGCTATGGCACAACAGTGAGTGCACAAGATTCTGAACCATAGACACAAGTTAGAAAGATTAAGTAATATTTAACCTAAACTAATTAGAAAGTTACATAAAATGACAAAGATTAAGTACACTACTTGCAATAAATGTTCACACCAGTCATGAGCTACACTCAGAAATAATTGAAGTTAACACCTAACAACTTAAAGCTCATAGCCATAAACTATAAATTAACTATCACTAGGTAAATGGCATAAACTATATAAAAAAAAAAAATGACACCAATCCCGAGGTACACTCAGAATCACCAGGTAAATTTTTCTGCAAAATATGAACTTCTGTTTCTTTTTATTTCTTTTGGACCAAAAGGCAGAAGCCCACGTAAGTCGAATATCCAAAAATTTCCACAATTAAATTCAACAGAACTCAGAATTATTAAATTTAATTATGACATACCAAACAGAACAATATTATGGAAAGTGTTGTACTATGTCCTATCAATAGCAATATACATCTGCTTGTTGCACTTAGAGGGAGTCAAAACCAACAGAGTAAAACAACCACTAACATATTGTTTATAATATTGTTTTAACCAAATTTCTGTGTTCACGGGTTTCAGTTACCTTTTTTCTTTTTCTTTTCATTTTTAATGTAATTATTTGGTTGTTCAAGCCACCATAGAATTCAAGACATGAAAGGTTGGTGAAGTTGTTGAGCTCATGTATTAGAAAAACAAAAATGGCTGAAGAACAATAGAAAATACCGGTTGAGGTGCCACTGAGATCGTCAGGAACTTAAAGCCTCTCATGTCACTTGAATTCAACCAAAAGACAGCTGATGGAGGAGACTGTTCAGTCTGGTTACCTGGCTCAACCTATCAAGCAAATAGCTTGCTAAAAAAATTAAAACAAAAAGAAAATCACAAGAAGAACTGCAAAATAAGTGATCTAGAGATGATGCTTTCTTAACTATCATGTGATAAGTTATTAAGTCCTGATACCTGCCTTGATGATGTTCCTCTTGGGATAGGCACCATCCTTGAGGTGAACTCCAAAGCACGTTTATTGACAGACTCCGACATTGAGGTTCCTTTCTCTGGCCAAAGATGGATACGGACCTCAGAACAAGGAGCAAGATTTGTGACAAATGCAAAGTTATCTTTTCCGTCCGATCCCTAAAAATCAACAAACAAATTTGATGTTTAGCAGCATCAACTACAATGACGTGCATGGTGAGGTGCATTCTGAAAGCAAAAAAGAAAACAGAAATGTCTCCCTTTTAATGAACTAAACTACTATGCTTACTGCAAAGAAACTAATTAAATCCTAGAACTTGGGTAAACGCCAATCTCTGAACCTACGAATGATGTGTGCTTAATGGAATGGAATACTAAACTCAGAGGAATCCTAACCAACTTATCAATGTCAAACCATCTTCTCCTCCCGTCCAATGCAACAATAGTTACTGTAGTTGTCTGAATATATAGGTCTCTTTCAATTTCATGATTCCCAAATGCACTACTAGGACAAGCAGATAAGCCATACAGCTGAGTTTCTGCATTGAACAAATTATCATAAATTTACATTCGGCTAAACTAGTGAGTTGATAAGATCTAAAAGAGCATAGAAATATCAGCAATTAGACAGATGGAATATCAAGGCAACATTTTAACAATTCTAGAAATTTTTATTTCTTTTAAAACATGTTAATGTGGAACAAAGAAGGGCATCATAAAATAATAAAGCAAACCACAACAAATAATGCACACAGCCATGAGCAATATAGCAAGATTCGCAGAGTCAGTGGTGCATTTTGAGCATCAAAAGCTATTACCACGCGAATACGCAACAACAATGATGTCAATATACTACAACAGACTGCGCATTAGCCATAGTTCAAAATCTTGACTGATTAAATTGAATCATGTTCAGATTATCCAATTAGGATAAGGTTACTAATCAGATTAAATCATTGCTCAAACAATCCTCAATGGTACCAGTATCAGATTTTCCATCTTGCGAATCCATCTCAATCGAATTCTTCCCGACTTCTAATTTTGTTAGATCAAAATGTTGAGGCATTCCACTGTGAAACATTTTCGTAAATATAGCTACCCTGTGGAGTACATCAGGGAAAGGTTGGCCAGTTTCCTTGTCTATAAGACTAAGTAGTGTACGGGACACCTGAAACATCAATATAAAGATTCAGAACTTATATTAAGTATCACAACAAGCATTGAAAGGGAACCATAACTTACTTGTGCAGCTAACTGATTACACCATACGATAGCCTGGTGCTCCATAGATAACCACACATTCCTCATGGCTGTACTAGTAATCATAAACCCATGGGTAGGGGGCACAATACCATCAAGTGATCCTAACTTTGACCGCACCTATAACATGGAATAAAAGGATGGTAACGCATAATGCATAGGCTAAAGAGAGGTATTAGATAGAGGCATTGGCCTGATCTCGTTCCAGGACTACCCATAGATAAAAATGAGGTTAGATGTGTATGAAGTTACAAAGTAATATAATACAGCATTAAGCACAAAATACAAATAGTTGGAAATTAAATTGTTAGTGCTCCTGGCCAAGCATCATTCTATGGGACAAAAACCAGTGGAGAGCATGGTAAGCTAAGAGTTGAAAAGAAGTTTTAAACTCGCACATTCACAGAATTAAGTGTATTAATTCCAAGGAGGGGCCACTTGAAATAACAAAAATAACAAGTTACCTGTTGTAGTCTCGTAATTAGCACCGATAGCCTTTTTCTTCTTTTCCTATCTTTTTGCGTTATCTGATATTGTGGGGTTTAGACTCTCTCAGTCCTAACTATTCTACCCCGCTTTTGTCAGTGAAACCCCTTAGCAGGACTAGTCCACTGACAAAACTATTAAATGAAACTATAAGCTCCAGTATTATACATAACACATTCCTAATAAACGAGATTGACATGTCCCCCCATTGAGTCCATCCATGGCTCATCCTCAAAGTAGAATTTCCTACTCCTTGTACCACTAAATATAATTGTGTGCTCTCTTCATTAGTTTTAAAAAAAAATGCATCAAAACTCATGTTCGATTGCATCTTCATGGGTCCTATGATCAAGATGTTTTTATCTACGTGGAGTTAAAAATGAGACATACAAATAAATTCAGGGAAACCAGTACCTGGTAATCATTATAACCACCTGAAATGGAGATAACAACAACCCGAGAAAGTGGAGCATTAGAGATGTAACGTCCACGAGAAGTCTGGACCTCGTATCCATTTCTCCATTCCTGATTTATTTGAGCAAAATAATGAGCCAAGGATGGCTGCAATGCCAAGGGAGGTGACCTGGAAGAGTGTAGAAGTAAATAAGTTATTATTTTGGAGCGAGGATTAGAAACTGTGAGAACCGCAAGAAAAATAGAAAGACTTACTGGTGTGGAGTTGAAAGGGTCAGAATAGTTTCCACAGCTGACTTCCTCAAATGAGGATGTATTAAAGATGCTCTAGCAACAAAACCACCCATAGAGTGACCAACCAAAATAACACTCCTAGCCAGATTTCCGGAGCTTGCAGCACCTTCTTGTAGACTGACATCATGAGACTCTTTATACTGATCCAGAATCTTCAAAAATGGAAACACATGGCTGAGATAGGTGTATGGAGACACTATGGCGATTACGCGATATATATATATATATATATATATATATATATATATATATATATATATATTATATATATATATATATATAACACCAGATGGAAGTAACTTAACATGTAAGAAATGGTAACCACATCAGAAAAACAAGCTAAAATCAACCAACGGATCCAAGTCAAGGTCCATAATCTATATCATAGTGGCATGAAGCAGGCAATGATTTATATCAGAAGAAAACCTTTTATCTTTGTTGGACTCTAGCACACTAGCGTTGTTCCTAATAAATTGGTGGGAATTTGACAAAAATCATACCCTGTGAATGGCATAAACTACATATTCTGTATGATCTTCAAGTATTCGACCATCCATAGCAGAGTGTTCGCCTTCAAGGTCTACAGCAAACCAATCAAGCATGCCACCATACTGATTAGGTAATGCAATATTTGTTATGCCAATATCATTATTTTCTGTCTTCTTGGGTCGATCAAGAGGCAATCCTTGGAAAACTCTATTTGATACTGCACCCAAGGATCTTACCTGCGACAATGTAAAGAATCAAATAACAGAAAGTTTGGACAATAGTTGCTATTTTCTTCCCTGTACGTAGTTATGCATCATATGCTTAGTTCAACAGCTATTAGATATATTGTTTATATCTTATATTGAACCGTTGAATAGGGAGAGGGTGGAGACAGATACATTATATTTTAATAGATATACTACTTACACTGAGATTGTTCTATGACTAAACTGCAGAATCCTTTGTGAACAATGTTGTAAGGTAAGTTAATGTTGAAGTAAGTTGGATCATACTCCCTCGATATCAATATAAGTGCTTGTTTAGACTAAAAGGCGTACTCAACATATTTCATTCCTTCAAGCAAAAGTAATACTTATTCATAATCTTTAAAAAATTTGTCCCTTTAAAGTTTTATTTCTCGTGTTGAAGTGTAATGATTACCTCTTATTAATGAAGGACAAAAGAGACAACTTGAATACATCCTTACCCTAAACGATCACTTATACTTATACAAAGGGAGTAATTACCCCCAACGGCATGGCTGCAGCATTCATTTTTAATATCAATTGTACTGAGGGGAAGAGGGTGTCATTCTTTTACAGACACTTTGGGCCCATGGAATGTATGTGACTTCATTGATCAGATGCACGACTTCCCATATATAGAACTTTTGGACAAGCCTTTAATTACAACAGAATTAAAAATGTTGCGAGATTGTCAACACAGAAACCAGGGACATATATAGACTTGCCTGCTTGTAGCTCCCTCCGTTGCCTGGAATAAAAAGAATAGGAACACCACTAAGATTTTTGAGACGCTCCTTGAAATCAATCTTTTTCCACCCTTCATGGAACAAGTACAACCCGTACCTCGAAGCAGTAACATTTGGTGGAGTCGGTATGGGGATGTATGTAGGAAACATATAAGTCAGGATACAACCACTTGCGGATGGCTTTAGCAACCCATAAAGTGCAGAAACTCCAACCCATATGAGGAGAGTAATCAAAGCCCCTATTCGCACACTAGCTTTGCTCCTCCACATTATTAGAGCAATCAACTCCCTTCACATCCAAATGAAATCGTACATCCTCTAATGCAGCCTAATCTGTACAACTACAAACATCCCTCATAAGGTCAACAACATAACATATTCAACGACACACACTACCGTGTCTAAAGCATCATTACATCACCACGAACACTGAGAAGTCAAAAACAAAAGTTCCTTATATAGCAAAAAGGAATTTTCCTTGATATCTAACATAATGCATGAACGCATTCTAGATAAACCATAAGTTCACTCGTAGAACAAGGTGTTCTGCATAGGGGAGCGGTCACACTTCTTTTGAAAAAACATAATTTAACTACTCATTTTTCAAAAATTCAATTCAATTTCTTAGAAGTTATTCCATTCGGCGCCCTTTGTGTTTTCCCCTTATTTGTTAATATCAATTTATCCGCTCCCCTATATAAAAGTCCTCGTCCCGCCACTGATCATTTTACTCCGAGGACCATTAGCAAAAACTTTTACAAGACCTCTAAGAACTTCATCACCTCCAAATTCTAGAAAATTAAATTGCGGAAACCGCAGGATGCCATCCCACATGTCGTAAATTCATAGCGCCATTTTATCAAACACATGTGTAATTACCGGCTCACATGCATTACAAATAAAACCCATGCACATTCATAAAACCTCACGTTCATTTCTTAATGCAAGTCTGAATTCTTCAACAATAAATAAAATGTTGTAAATAATATGCTTATTACAAAATGAAAATGGACAGCAAAATTGGGAAATAATTTCGGGTACCTGGTTGAGGAGATCTAATGAAGATTTGTTGAATTTCAATCACTCTGTGTATAGTATGCTATAGTAGTATGGTTCTACACTTTTACATATTAAATCTTGCTAAAATAATGGTATCAGTCTCTTTATAGGCTACTAGCTCGATCATAGTTTAACGGGTAAAGAGTTATGGTGCTAACATCACATTATTATAATGCAACCTCAATTCGATTGAGGTTGATTCCAAGGAAAATTTAAGTCCTTGATTAGTGGAGTCAACGATTTATTTTGTTCATGTATTCCGCATGAAAGCCGTTAAAATGACGGTTTTATCCAACGGTATAGGCCCCTAACATAAATTAACAGTTGGCTCAGCTAGGAAATTTAATCACATTATGGAGCCATTATATCAACAAAAGACAAGTGAATGGTGATATATTTTAATTCAATAATCAATTTAGCAAATTTATTGCCTGCAAATTTAATGAAAGAGTTTTCAGCAGTTGTATCATTTCGAAATTGATTTTTACAGTTTCCTCCATGTATTGCAAGAAATTAAAAGGAAAATTCTTATATACGAATAGAGAAGTTTTACAATGAATAGACCATACCCACGATAACTTTGTGGGTTGACTACGTATCTCCCCAAAACGAAATACAAATGTCCTGTCTATGTTTTGTTCTAATAATTACAATGCCAACACTGAGATGTTTCTCAACATCAATGCATTTGTCGGTTAGATCAGCGCCTTTGCCCTCCTTCAAATGCCTTCATTTCGGTCCAAGTCTATACAGCACGAACCCCTCTGAATCTTGAATCTGGCTCTAATCTTTCAAGGCCGTTGGTAGGAGCACGAGTACAAACAATCTATCCTAATCCTATGTGGGAGAGAGTCAGATCTTGTTGTTCAATTACATCGATTACAATAAATAAATTATATAGTTCGAGGACTGTTCCATAAATATATATATCTCCTCATCAATGGGATCCTCCTACAAGCAACTTCGAGGGAGCATCTGGTACTTGACTTGGTAGAAGAGTAAGTGCAAATATCCCACTTGCAATTGCAGATATTGCTCCTACAATAAACGAGGGTAGATTCCCACCCCCGAACAAAGCATCCCAAGGACCACTTAAAACAGATACAAAAATCTGTCAAAACATAACAGGAAAATATATATAGTAAGTATCTCGATCACATAAGTAGAGATCGTTTTCTCATAACAATCAAAATATGGGAGCAAGGAGTGGGGGGTGGGTTCTTGATTATGTTATGTTCAAGTATCGTTTAACGCTAAGTTAACTGTAATACATTATAGATTTATAGTGCATTTGATTTAAATAAACATATAGAGTATACAAAATACCTGTGGGACAACAATGGCAAGATTGAGGACCCCAAGAGAGAGACCTGAAACAATTAACAAGATGAATGATGCGTACGAACCTTACCATGCATTATCGCAAAGAACAAGAAATATTGTATGAAACTAAATTTGACCTTGTCCCGCGCCTGCGTTACTGGAGAAAATAGATGCCAAAGCAAAAGGGATACTAAAAGTTATCTGCATAAAAGAAGAAGCGTACAAGTAAATCATTAGTAATAGTCTTGTTCTAACTATCAGCTGAAAACAGTCTAAGAAAAAGAGTGAATTGTTATTTGTCCAGAAAGAATATCAAAAGAGGCATCCTAATGTCGATGCTCAACAGAGAAAAAACATACCGCTTGAGGAATTCCCAAAACACCAAACAGAGCCAACACACCAGCCTTGATCCGAGGCTCGGGTCCTTGAAGTATCAACTTTCCCTCTGGACTGCTTGCGAAATGTCGCGATGACTCGGCCATTTTTGTAACCGAAACAGTCAATGCCAAACAAACCGCGAGTAAGAAATTAACACCACCCCACAGCCTATTCACTCCACCTAATACTTTAGCAAGATAAGGAATCGCCACCGAAGTGAACCCCAATACAATCGAATTGATCATTAAACCTAACGAACCAGCACGAACTCCAAGGTTGTACAGACTTCCCTCATTAGGTTTCCCCCCATAAACTTCTTTACCCATCCAATCAGTGTCGAATAACAAGAATGGGAACCAAGCGATCCAATTGAGGCAAGTTACTAATAACAAGAACCACATAGGTCTAGGTAACTCTTTTAGTGCTCCAAGAATGTCACCGAAACAGGGCAATTTCATGCAAGAACCATGACTAGTTGTATCAACACCATTGTTTTTCTCCAGTGTCGAAATTTCTCGTTTGGGTTCCTCAATAAGAGTGAGGGCAATTGTGGTCAAGGTCATAAGGAAGGATATGGATAAGAAAAAACAGGATTTGAGGTTTGCACAATAGACGTCACATGCTTCTGTTTTCGAGAGTGGGAAGAATTTGTACATGTTTTTGTATGCTCCAGCAGCATAGCCTAAAACATTTCCTACCGCCATGAAGAACGAAAATGCAGCATTCGCTGTTCTCGTCGTGTTGCTGTTTCCACCCGATAAGTCTGCCAAGAAAGCGCGGCATGGTCCCTGAAACAATTACATAATAATATTTCAAAATCAACTACTTTAATGACAAATAACAATGGTTTCATGACTCTCATCTAAACAGAGAGATGACAAATATTTTTCCAATAAGAACAAATCATCAACATTGCTAATCAGATAAAAATTGCCAACTGTATTAAATTAAGTTTACATCTTTTTCCAATTTTTAGCTGTCGTCTGACTCGTACTTACTCTTCTTATTCATTGTGAAGTCCGTAAATAGTATTTGCACGTTACTCTTTACTCAATTCCGAAACAATGTTCACTCTCCATACTATCCGACCACGTATCCCGCTTAGGCGAGAGCCCCTTTGGGACCAACAACAATGTATACCAATTATAGTGCATGGAAAAGTAAAACATGATCAAGAATCAACAAAAACGAAAGAAAACGAAACAACAAAAACAACAAACAATCATACCTGTAACGTATTGTTGGCAACATCAAGAATCCAAAACCCAAGAACAAACACAGCAATAGCCCGAGGCTTAAGAACTCCTCCAGGTTGATCACCGAACACATTCCCAATATCAGCAGCAAAGCCAATAAGAAACACCGCAACCGCCACAAGCGCAACTCCGGCTGCAATGAAGGGCTTGCGTCGGCCGAAACGGGACGTACACTTGTCACTATAGTAACCCACCAAGGGCTGAACAATCATACCAGAGATAGGACCACAAAGCCAAATGTAAGCAGCCCAAGTGTGTGGAATGCCTAAGAGCTGAACATAGGGAGTCAACAGAGAGAGTTGAAGGGCCCATCCGAACTGAACTCCGGCGGCTATGGATGCCACCATCATGATCTTGGGGAGAGGGGAAGAGGGAGGGGGAGGGGGAGGGGCAGGGGGGGAGGCCAGTTTTGCATTGCGGTTTTCCATTGTTTCTTGAATCAAGTTTTCAAAGTGGAGTTGGTTTTATTTTGTTGGTTTCTTGATTTTTGGTGAGTTTGTTTCGTTAAAAAAATTAAATGACAAATTGCAATATGAAACAACGATTTGTGAGGTTCCTTAGGTTCTTTTCTTCCGAACGGTTTTGTAATTTAAATTAGAGCATGAAATGAAATAGATATTTTTTTTGAAATTGAATAGAAATATAAGTAATACTTCCTCCATCCCTAAATGATTGACACATTTTGACTTTTCGTGATTAACAAAATACGATTTAAAACATAAATATTTCTTATTCAACATGCGAAAAAATTATTAAAAGTTGACATTTCAAACATATATATTAAGATTCTCAAAAGATTGATATGACTATATTATTTTCTTATTGTTTAATGAGAATTCATGATCAATTTTTTTTAAAGTTTGACCACGAAAAGTCAAAATGTGTGAATCATTTAGGCACGGAGGGAGTATATGATAAACTAACTAACTAGAGATAATCTTTTTTCCAATGGTTGTGGGAATGAATTTTTATTGAACAAGATTTCAACAACTTATCGAGAACAAATGATAAAATAATTTTTTTGATGAATTCAATAAAAAAGTTGATTGTAACATAAGTTTGTAAATTGTAATGTACTCTTAATCATTAATCAACCTATGATATTGAAAACTCCCCCGTTTCATTTGCTATTTTAAATTCTCAAAAAATAAGTTTCGGAATTTAAGAAATTTTCATTTTTAGGAGATTCGGTTCCTTCTCCGATATCTATCCTATATATAATGTGGGAAGGGGGCATCTATCCTATATATAATGTGGGAAGGGGGCAATTGGAGGTTATATATGAAGCCCCATGATCTCCTATTTTATAGGAACGAAAAAAATAATAAATACTATTTTATATAATATTATATGAATTTGTAGATATTTTATAGGAGTATTATTCTACACACATTTCTTATCTATCCTATATATAATGTGGGAAGGGGGCAATCTATCCTATATATAATGTGGGAAGGGGGCAATTGGAGGTTATATATGAAGCCCCATGATCTCCTATTTTATAGGAACGAAAAAAATAATAAATACTATTTTATATAATATTATATGAATTTGTAGATATTTTATAGGAGTATTATTCTACACACATTTCTTATCTATCCTATATATAATGTGGGAAGGGGGCAATTGGAGGTTATATATGAAGCCCCATGATCTCCTATTTTATAGGAACGAAAAAAATAATAAATACTATTTTATATAATATTATATGAATTTGTAGATATTTTATAGGAGTATTATTCTACACACATTTCTTATAACTTCATGAAAATTAATCAAAGATTATGTATTTAAGTACAATAGATAAAAATGCACAGGCAAGACTGTGTACAAACATCTAGTTGATCATAATTCATAAAGACTTCGTCAGGACATCTGACATGACACATAATCAGGCAACACGAGTCCGATTTAGGATAGTAAACTTCTTTTTTAGTATTACAATACGAAAGCCAAATTTGATCATTTGCACACTAATTTAACTAATTTAATTTAAGTTGTGTGTCTAAAACCAGAGTTCCCTAATATATTTTCTTAGTAAACCCTATGACCACACTTTTTTTCTCAAAACTCACAACACAAAGTCTTCACACGTACAGTATCTTTTATTTGGGGAAAAAAACTTCAGTTAAAGAATTTAAAAATAAAAACCAATCATTTATCGAGATTAAAGGTAAAAGTCTGAACTTTGCATTATTATTGTTTAAATAATAATGTCTAAGATATTTATATTTATTATAAAACTCGAATCGTGGTGTGATTTAAATGGGATGGAAATGACAGTCGTGGATGGGCTACTCAGAGGAATAATATCGCAACCAAAGTTGACAATGATAGTTGAGTGGAGTGGGGATGATGTTGGTGATTGAGTAAATGATGATTAGCAGGGTCAACAAAAGGAACAATGTCGCAGCCCGCGTTGATGATGGTGGTTAAGTGGTGGTTGAGTGGGCAACTCAACCACCATCGTCATCCCCACCCCACTCAACCACCACTGTCAACTTAGGTTGCGATGTTGTTCCTCTGACTGGCCCCTCCAGTCTTAACCACGATTGACATTTCCATCCTATTCAAATCACAACAAGATTCAGTTTTTATAATAAACATAAATAGTTTAGGTATTTTTATTTTTTGAAACATGTATGATCAAATGAGTCAATTTTTTGAAACATGTATTATTAAATGAGTCATTCTGAAACATGTATGATCGGTGGATGGTCTGAAACATGTATGACAGAATGAGCAATTAGTCCAATCTACTTTTCTCAAAATTGAATTAAATGATTATTTTACCTCTCACATGATGCACTTAATGGATGAGTTAACAGAGTAATTGACGGAGATGTTTGATGGGTCACTTTTTGAAACATACATGATCAAAAGGGACATTTCAAAACATGTGTGATCAAACAGTGAATGGTTTGAAACATGTATGATCGATCAGACCATTAGTCATTTTGAAAATATAACCATAATGTTATTGCATTTAGTTAATTCTAAGGGCAAATGATTGGGTTGATCACTTTTGTTTGGGAAGGGGTCCCAGTTGATCACCTATGTTTTAAAAGTTTTCGGTTGATCACTTAAGTTATCTAAATCGATCTCAGTTGATATTTTAGACCTAAAATCTGTTCATTAGCGCTTAAACGTCACTTGACCTGCACATGTTTTTACATGGGTAATTTAGTAATTTCAAGTCTTTTTCAATTTTTTTCCAAAAAATATCGCGAATATAAGTGAGGCCAATTTAGAAATATAACAATAAAATATCCAAGATCATATAATATGATATAATTTAAATCGATAACATATATATTTGGCCGAAATATTTACCTCCTTTCATGGCAGCGGAATTTGATTAGAAGACCTCCTTCGCAATCCCTCGAGCACCTCACGTGTGATGCCTCCAGTTGATCCACACCAAGAGCGGTTGAATTTCGTCGTTGAGATTTGCTAGAATCTCTTTTTAATATTGGACAACATTTTGTTTCAATACATGAACACAAAAGGTTTAGAAGAAGTGGAGAAGTGAGGCTGGGAGGGGTAGCACCTTTTTAGAAGGAAGGAGATGAAAAATGAAAAACTTAGTTTTATTTCTTCATCCTGACGTAACCCTAAATGGAGTGTCTCTTGGGCCTCGTCCGTACACAGGGAGGCTAGGCCCAGGAGCTCACCAGGGTCCTTTCTTAAGAGGAGTTGCACCAAGGGACACGATCCACAACATGGTTCAGCCCAAGATTGGTAAGCTCCCTCTTTATACAGAAGGGCCTCAGGGCGAGCCCATCCGTACAAAGGGCTCCTCAGATTGGGGACAACTGTCTCACATCTAACCACTCAGGTATTATCTTTCTCTCTCTTATGTCTATATAAGGAGAGTAGACTATTCAGGTAGAGGTAATTGCTACTTTACTACTAAAGCTATATTTACTTAGATGTTCGCCCGATCTGTTACTGACTTAAGCATCGGAGTGTCTGTGGCCGGCAACGGTCACGCTTTCGGGTGTAGCCGTAACTCACCAAGAAGGATCACTGGCTCCTAAGGCGCGCCCCTCTGTCAAGCGTACCATTTCCACTAGGAGGTTCAGAGTTTCACCTGAGTCACAAGCATCAGTTAGACTATCACCCATCCTTGGCCCAATACTTGAGGCTCGAATAGCACACAGTCCATCATTGGCACCGTCTGTGGGCTCGATACAGAAAGCTATGGAACATAATATACCAGAAAATGAGCTATCTAAGAGTCTACCACCCCAACCTCCAGCTCCGGAGAATCACCAAGTGGTTTTTCCTCTAGAGATGGAGGCTGAGATACAACGTAAAGTTCAGTTAGCTGTGCAACAAGTGTTGGCTAACCTACCCGCAGCTCTACAACAGGAGGTCCATTCTAGACCACCACCACAGCATGATGATGCTTATGAAGCCTCTCATCATCCACAAGAAAATAATCAAAGGGTTGAGAGGTCTCGAAGCTCCGCACCACTGCCCCATGCAGTGCCTGCACCTCAACCCACCAATCAATACAGCCACCATGGAAACTCCGAGAGGCAAAATATGCCTGCACCACCTCCACAAGAGGTGCCTGCAACTCAGGAGCGGAACCTCCTCCAAACAATTCAGACGGAGATGGAAAAGTTTAAGGCTAGCATGTTGGCAACCCTTAAACCCCAGGTCCCCTCCTACATGATACCTCAGATGAGTATGCCATTCTCGGCACGATTAGAGATGAAGAGGTACCTATGGGATATGTGTTGTTGCGGTTAAACCAATACAATGGAACATGTGATCCACAAAAACACCTAAGGGGTTATACTGCTCAAATGATTGTATCTACCCTAGAGAAAGACATGTATGCCAAAGCATTCCCAAATAGCTTGACAGGGAAGGCACTAGACTGGTTCATGCAATTGCCACAGGGTTCAATCAACACGTTCGATCAAATGGCATTAGCATTCTTGGCAAAATTTGGTTCAGAAATAAACCAAGAAGAGGATGAGAGAGTCCTGTTGGCAATAAAGCAAAAACCAGGAGAGACTCTTAACTGTTGGGATTTTATACATGTTTTGCATATCAAATTATACAAAAACGTATAAACGATCGAATACAAAGTTCTAAATTCACATTTAACTACGAGTTTCGAGTATACCTCTTCGAGCGTGATCGAGTGCGTAGCGGAAGAGCAACGTCCGTTCCTCTCTCTAGTTAGTCCACACCAATGCGTGATTGATTCCTCCCTTGAAGCAACTAGAGCTTGAAGCGTATATGTCAAGAATGAACCAAGAGAAAAACGATTTCTTCTCTTGGTTTGTGTGTATATTTTCGGCCAAAAACTAGAGGAAGGAGGGAGTATTTTTCTTTTTCTGTTTTTTTTCTTTGTCTTACAAAGTGTACAAAAAGGATGAAAAACATTGTCATCAAATGTGGTCTTAATATGGTGTTAATCACATTAACATCCATATGTAACCTCCCCTTTTTTCAAGCTCCCATTCAAGACTAGCATTAGTGCATTTGAATTCAAAAAGTCAAATGCATTCTTATGCATCATTTTTGGACGGTTAATGGGGTGGAAATTCCACTTTGGAATTTCCTCCCCTTTATTCTTTGACGTTTACACTTTTAACCCGGAAGTTTCAATCGTATTGAAAATCAAGCGCATTGTTTGTGTGTGACCTTCTAGGATCGAAATAACATTAGTCATATGTTAATAAAATATCGACAAGTATTTTACTATCATATAAATCATGAGCGGGTCCTAGTAAAACCATCAAGACCCCTAATGTATTTCGAATTCATTCCCAGCTCGTATATTATTGTCAAACAAATAATATACGTATGAACTTAACCTTAAATAAGTAATCACTTCGAACAATCAAATTGTTCAATGGGCACTAATTATGACGTGTCAAACATCTCATAATTCCAACACTCCCACTTGCCCTTGGACGATTACTTGTGAAGTGATTCTTTCGCATCGCGATTCTCACAGTCAAGCTATGGTAAGATATGTGTCACCATACTCTTGCACCTGTACTGTCTCGGATACATAGAATTAATGTGATACCCAGTACTGCTACTGGAGATGGCCATCTTAATCACCATTAATCTACCGAGATTTTATGAATCAATCGACATAACCGATTTGTGCGAATCCCCTCTGATGTACAACCAATGTACCAACATGTTCCAAGTATGCCCAACATATGCCTTTATAGCCTCCCTTCTACAGGAGACGATTTACATAGTCAAGACACGCAAGTCTCATGCTAACGCATTCCTGCCATACAGGTCTAAGAATCACCATTTAACATAAGTTCGATGAGAAACACTTAGGACACAGATATGTCATCTTCTAAGTTCTCATGGCGGTCGAATCCAGTATCATAGCTTGGACTAGTTCCAAGATATATACCCATGTACATGACTAGAGTACACTTACTCCCTTTCTTGTCTAAGAAACGTGACCAAGACAATCATGTGCATGCTGATCATTACAATGTTCGATTCCAATCAGTGAACATTTGATCAGAGATAAGTTATCCCCTTGCTTCTAGGCTTAGTAGAGGGTTTCTCATTTGGGATCCTCAACCCCAAAGACCTCTCTAGAAGCCATGGATAACAATGGAATCAAAATAAAGATATATGTATGAAAGACAGTAAAACTGAAAATAAACATACATATATTTGAATCAATTATTCAACATAATCTTATCAGGACTAAACTATGACAAAATACAGACAATACAGCTCCCACTAAACCTAACGCCATTCAAGCATATATCTAAGTCCTGCACCAGATACGTGCTTGTCATGTTTGCTCTGAGGCAAAGGTTTGGTCAATGGGTCGGCCAGGTTATCGTCTGTATGTATCTTGCATACACTCACATCGCCTCGTTCCGTGATGTCACGAATGATGTGATACTTTCTGAGCACATGCTTGGAGCGGTGATGTGATCTTGGTTCCTTGGCTTGAGCAATTGCACCAGTGTTATCACAGTATAACACTACTGGCTCGTCAATGCTAGGTACAACACCAAGCTCACTCACAAACTTCTTGATCCAGCATGCTTCCTTTGCAGCTTCAGATGCTGCAACATATTCTGCCTCTGTCGTAGAATCAGCCACAGTGCCTTGCTTGCTACTGCACCAAGACACTGCGCCACCATTGATGCAAAACACATAACCAGACTGAGATCTAGAATCATCTTTGTCGGTTTGAAAGCTCGCATCGGTGTAGCCTACAACCTGTAACTCTTTATCTCCCCCATAGACAAGACACATGTCTTTAGTATTTCTCAAATACTTAAGAACGGCCTTTACGGCCTTCCAGTGCTCTTGTCCTGGACACGATTGATAACGACTTGTTACACTCAAAGCGTAAGAAACGTCAGGTCGTGTACAAAGCATGGCATACATGATAGATCCTATGGCTGAGGCATAAGGGATCTTGTTCATCTTCTCTATTTCGATGCTGTCTGTGGAACTGTCAGCACGACTAATAGAAATGCCATGTCTCATAGGGAGATTACCTTTCTTGGAATTTTCCATATGGAATCTAAGTAATACCTTATCAATATAAGTGTTTTGACTCAGTCCAATGAGTCTCTTAGATCGTTCCCTATGGATCTTAATTCCAAGAATGTACTGAGCCTCTCCTAGGTCTTTCATAGAGAAACATTTGCACAACCATGCCTTGACTGATTCAAGCATGGGTATGTCGTTTCCTATGAGAAGAATGTCGTCTACATATAGCACGACAAATGCAATGTTGCTCCCACTAACCTTCTTGTATACACAAGAATCTTCTTCACATCGAATGAATCCAAACTCTTTGATTGATTCATTGAAGCGAAGATTCCAACTCCTAGATGCTTGCTTCAGACCATAAATAGATCTTTGAAGTTTGCATACTTTCTTAGGCTCTTTCGAGCTTGTGAATCCAGGAGGTTGTGTCATGTACACATCCTCTTCTAGTTTCCCGTTAAGGAAAGCTGTCTTCACATCCATTTGCCAAATTTCATAATCGTAGTATGCGGCAATGGCTAAGATAATCCGAATGGATTTAAACTTAACGACTGGAGAAAAAGTTTCATCATAGTCGATACCATGAATCTGTTTGAAACCTTTAGCCACAAGTCGAGCCTTATAAACATGGACATTTCCATCTTTATCAAGCTTTCGTTTAAATACCCATTTGCATTCGATGGGTCTATCACCCCTCGGCAAATCAATCAATGTCCATACTTTATTATGGTACATTGATTCCATCTCGGATTGCATGGCTAGGAGCCATTCATCAGCATCAGGTTGTTTCATGGCTTCCTCATAAGTTGAGGGTTCCCCGCTTTCAATCAGGAAAAATTCCCCATACCATCTATCGGGTTCCTGACGGGACCTTTCGGATCTCCGAGGGATGTTTTGAGTATCAGCAGGCTCGTCTACGGTTTCCCGTGGATCGAGTTGAACCTCTTCTTCATAAGAAGGGTCCACCTCCTGAGGTGATTCAGCTAAGGTACTAGTACCTGCTACATCACCCTCTTGAACAATTTCAAGAGTCTCATTACTCTTATATCTCTTTGTAATGTATTCTTTCTCAAGGAAAGTTCCATTACGAGCCACGAAAATCTTATTTTCGGGTTTGAGATAAAAGTAATATCCCTTGGTTTCCTTAGGATAACCAATGAAGTAACACTTGTCGGATTTAGGTCCAAGCTTATCTTTGTTAACTTTCTTAACATAGGCCTTGGATCCCCAAATCCTCAAGTACCCTAGTTTGGGAAGAGTCCCAAACCACATCTCATGTGGGGTCTTAGGTGCTGATTTGGTTGGACATTTGTTTAGTGTGGAAGCGGCAGTTTCCAATGCATAACCCCAAAAACTAGTTGGGAGTTCTGATGTGCTCATCATTGATCGAACCATATCTAATAAGGTTCGATTTCTCCTTTCGGAGACACCATTGTGTTGTGGTGTACCAGCAGGTGTGAGTTGTGATACAATACCACATTCTCTTAGGTGTTGCAAGAAGTCATGGCTCAAGTATTCTCCTCCCCTGTCGGAGCGAAGAATCTTGATTGTCCTGCCGAGTTGGTTTTCTACTTCTTTCTGAAATTCTTTGAACTTTTCAAAGGCTTCACTCTTATGTTTCAACAGATATACGTAACCATATCTGCTGAAGTCATCGGTGAAGGTAATGAAGTATGGAAAACCTCCTCTAGCGGGCGTGTTCATTGGGCCACATATATCAGTATGTATGATTCCCAATAAATCACTTGCCCTTTCACTCGTACCAGTGAAAGGTGACTTGGTCATCTTTCCTAAAAGACATGACTCGCATTTGTCATAAGATTCAAAACCAGATGACGTAAGAATTCCATTGTCATGGAGCTCTTTAATGCGTTTGTCACTTATATGACCGAGTCTGCAATGCCATAAGTATGTCGGGTTCAAGTCATTGGGCTTGTTCCTTTTCATACTGATGTTATAAGTTTCTACACTTGTTTCCAAGATATAGAGACCACTCTGCAGGGATGCAGTACAATAAACATTTCCATTTTTAGAGATAAAACAACCACTTTTATCAATAGTAACGGAAAAACCATCCAAATTTAATAAGGAAATTGATATAATGTTCCTACATAAAGTAGGAACATAGAATACATTATTCAAAACAATACAATATCCAGATGGTAAATTTAAAGACAGTGTTCCTACAGCAAGAGCTACAACTTTTGCACCATTGCCTACTCGTAGGTCCACTTCATCCCTTGTGAGCTTCCTTCTATTCTGCAGGTGCTGCATATTTCGACAAATATGAGTACCACATCCAGTGTCTAACACCCAAGAATTAGAATCAGAAGGTAAATCAGTTATAACATGAATACCTGTTGGCGGAGTAGTAGTGGTCAAACCACTCTTCTTGTCTGCCAGGTACTTCTTGCAGTTTCTCTTCCAATGGCCAATTATTCCGCAATAATGACACTTGTCTTCCCTTTTGGCATCCTTCTTGGATGCCTTTTGAGTAGGAGCTGTTGCACGGGGGGCAACCTTAGTCTTGCCTTTGGCACCTTTCTTCCTCTTGAACTGTTTCTTGTTCTGAATGGTCAGAACAGAGGAAGAAGTGCCTTTTGCCTTCTTAATGTTTTGTTCAGCATTGTTGATCATACCATGCAGTTCAGACAACGTCTTGTCATATTGGTGCATGTTAAAGTTCAACACAAAACCACTGAAGGAATCAGGCAGCGACCTAAGAATGATATCCACAGACATCTCCTTAGAGACGGGTGCCCCCAATGAGGCCAGTCTTTCGACCAGCCCTATCATCTTGATGACATGGGGACTTGCTGGCTGTCCATTGCCTAGCTTACAGTCAACAAGAGCACAAACAGTATCGTATCTCTCATTGCGTGCCTCCCGCTGGAACAAATTTTCCAGCTGGCGGTACATATCGTAAGCGTTGACCTCTTCGAATTGAATCTGAAGATTCGATTCCATGTTGGCCAACATTAAGCACTGGACATCTGTAGCATCATTCATGTGCTGTTCATAGACATAATACTCATTCTCATCGGTGGGAACGACCTCAGGAAGTTTGGTGGTGAGCACATAATCTGTTCTCTCAGACTTGAGAATAATTCTCAAGTTGCGAGCCCAGTCATGGAAATTAGCACCATTAAGTTTGCATTTCTCCAAAGCGGAGCGGAGAGACTTAGAGTTTTTATCGTTCGTAGACATGATAACTACAGCGGTAAAAGGCGAATAAATAACTCAGATAAGCATGTCATAGTGATAATTCAAAATATCAAAATATTTGAACTCATACAATGTGTTCATAATCCTACTAAAATACACAATGTATCCGAGAACTCAGATAATTAATAATCGAACGGCAGCACGCAACATTTCGACTACCAATCATGTGAGTAGGTGAATGATCACCATTTATGCCGGGCATAATTCTCGGTGTCACCAAAAATCTTACAAAATTGCATTGGTGACAACTTTTGCCAACAGGCCCAAATCTGATTATGGGAATCACTGTTCAAGTAACCTGAGCCTACTGACGAAAGTCAGAATGAACAATCGAAGCCCGATTCTGAATCGGAAATCATTCGATTATTCCATCGGGATCAAGTCATAGGACATGTCATGTCTGCCAATCTGGCAGGTCCATGCATACGTATGTCTTATTCCGACTTTAGGGTCAGGTATGGCAAATTACTTGACTTAAGGTAGGATTAGTTATAAATATATAATCATGATCATACATGCATATATACATTCACTCAAGCAAGAATATATATCATATGAGCATGAAAATTAAGAATTATAACGCAAATAAATGGGATTAGTGATATGATCTAAAAACCGAAAAGAAAACTAGACTTAATTCTAAACTAAGTCTTCAGTCCTCCTTCAGTTCCTTCGGTGGCTTCGTCTTCTATTGATTACAATCACACGTGGTGATAAATAATTCACACGCAGGTCAATGTAATAAATAATAAAATAAAAGTGACACAAGTCGTCATAAAATAGCACGCAGGCTATATTTCTTTTTGACACAAGTCGTCATATAAAAGACAGTACGCAGACTGTATTTCAAAAACCAGATCATATCACTTATCCCAACATTCATTCACAATGAATATAAAACATCCAATATATCAAAATATATATAATACATGAATTAAGTCAATTAAAACATGTAAGGATGTCAAATAAGGTACACACAATTATAACACATATATGTAATAAATTGTACATCAAATGTAACAACCAAATCAATAACTCATAGGTTTTACATAATTAATTAAGGCCTTTAATTTTAATTAATAAGCATTTAATATTATTTATAACCAATATAAATAAAATTAACAACTAATCATATTAGTGCTATTAATTAAAATATTGTAACATTAAAATCTAATCAAATTATCATACAAGTTATAATAATTTAATTAATTTTCTTCTGACAATCAAAAGTCAAAATACTAGAATAGCCAAAATATTCACAATAATTAATAAAACAAAATCCAAAACAATTTTAGGACCATTTTAATTATGTGAACAGTCGTGAATAGTGTTTCGTGAACAGTGAAATCGGAATCACTGTTCATCCGAAAAACACTGTTCATCCGAATAGTGTTCCGAACTTTTCGGATGAACACATGGCTATTCAAAAATCATTTTCGAGCACTTAATAAATCCAAATAAATCCAGAAAAATTACAGTAGACTCGAAAATCATTCTAGTATTTGATTTATATTTTTTCAGAATTTTAGAAAAATATATACAGCCGTTAAAACACTGTTCAACCGAATGGTATATCAAATCCGTTCGGGTGAACATATGACTGTTCAAATGTCAATTTCGAGCACTTAAGAAATCCAAAAAATTCCAGAAAAATTTCAGTAAACTCGAAATTGACTCTAATATTTTATTTATATTTTTCCAGAATTTTATAAAAATATATACAGCCTTTAAAACTGTTCAAACGAAGGGTATATCAAATCCGTTCGAATGAACATATGGCTGTTTCAAACATTTATTTCGAGCACTTAACAAATCGAAACAATTCCAGAAAAATTACAGTAAACTCGAAATTCAATGTACTGTTTGAATAATATTTTTCCAGAATTCTATAAAAATATATACAGCACTTAAAACTGTTCAAACGAAAGGTATATCAAATCCGTTCGGATGAACATATGGCTGTTTCAAACATTTATTTCGAGCACTTAACAAATCGAAACAATTCCAGAAAAATTACAGTGGTCTCGAAATTTTGTCTACTGTTCGAAACATATTTTTACAGAATTTTAGAAAAATATTTACAGGCCTTAACAATTACATAATTGCACAATAACCTCAATTGATGATATCAAAACATACACATATGATATTATAATTCATGAAATCAAATTTCAAGACATTTAAAGTGAATTAGAACATATGTACCGGGCTCATGATGCCACTGTTGGGATTTTATACATGTTTTGCATATCAAATTATACAAAAACGTATAAACGATCGAATACAAAGTTCTAAATTCACATTTAACTACGAGTTTCGAGTATACCTCTTCGAGCGTGATCGAGTGCGTAGCGGAAGAGCAACGTCCGTTCCTCTCTCTAGTTAGTCCACACCAATGCGTGATTGATTCCTCCCTTGAAGCAACTAGAGCTTGAAGCGTATATGTCAAGAATGAACCAAGAGAAAAACGATTTCTTCTCTTGGTTTGTGTGTATATTTTCGGCCAAAAACTAGAGGAAGGAGGGAGTATTTTTCTTTTTCTGTTTTTTTTCTTTGTCTTACAAAGTGTACAAAAAGGATGAAAAACATTGTCATCAAATGTGGTCTTAATATGGTGTTAATCACATTAACATCCATATGTAACCTCCCCTTTTTTCAAGCTCCCATTCAAGACTAGCATTAGTGCATTTGAATTCAAAAAGTCAAATGCATTCTTATGCATCATTTTTGGACGGTTAATGGGGTGGAAATTCCACTTTGGAATTTCCTCCCCTTTATTCTTTGACGTTTACACTTTTAACCCGGAAGTTTCAATCGTATTGAAAATCAAGCGCATTGTTTGTGTGTGACCTTCTAGGATCGAAATAACATTAGTCATATGTTAATAAAATATCGACAAGTATTTTACTAT
This sequence comes from Echium plantagineum, assembly GCA_003412495.2. Lineage (NCBI taxonomy): Eukaryota > Viridiplantae > Streptophyta > Magnoliopsida > Boraginales > Boraginaceae > Echium > Echium plantagineum. The sequence continues at coordinate 4,534,857 of CM016567.1, read as the reverse complement.
CATATAAATCATGAGCGGGTCCTAGTAAAACCATCAAGACCCCTAATGTATTTCGAATTCATTCCCAGCTCGTATATTATTGTCAAACAAATAATATACGTATGAACTTAACCTTAAATAAGTAATCACTTCGAACAATCAAATTGTTCAATGGGCACTAATTATGACGTGTCAAACATCTCATAATTCCAACAAGCGTACCATAAGAGGTACAATGACAAGCTACTCACAATACCCTCGATGGACCCAAGGCTCGCCTATATGACCTTTTACGAAGGGTTACAATATGGGAAGTTAAAGAAAGCATTGACTTTACAAAAACTATTGGGGGAAGATGAGCTTACGGCCATGGTTCGAAAGTACATCGACGTGGAAGAGCTGAAACTCAAAGATAAGGACCCTAAAGATGTAAAAGAACCAGTCCTCCACAAACAGACCCCAAAGCTGAAGGTATGGGAAAGGTTACAATGCACAAGAGGCGCGGATTTCCCACAAAATATCCAGACAAAGAAGTATGAGCAAACCTCCAATCCACCTAAGGCGATAAAAAAATGTACAACATCGTGAGGCACGAAAAGAGGAATTGCGAGCCTTAACATCTCCATGGTAGAAGTCTACTCAGAGATAGCAGACAAAGGCTTGCTACCAAAACCACAGAGGCTGACCACACCCTATGGGAAAAGAGATAAGAACAAGTATTGTGAATATCACAGGGAGTATGGTCATGATACTTGTGATTGTAGGACTCTCGAAAGGGAGATAGAAAAACTGATAGAAAAAGGTTATCTCCGAGAGTACACAGATCACAAAGGAAAACGGAAAAGCCGAGCCCACAGCGAAGTCGAGACTCTATTAAAAATAAAAAACGAGAGCAATCCCCTGTGATCACGGGAAGCATCAATACCATCTCGGGAGGCCACATTGGGGGGGGGGGGCAATACACGGAATGCTCGTTAAAAATATGCAAGAAGAGAAGTATATGCCTTTAACCCCACTCCATCAAAACAGGCTCAGCCTATCACGTTCATAGAACAGGAAATGGAAGGCATCGAGACTCCACACGACGATTCTTTCATAATAATACCAGTGATAGGAACCCTAGAGGTGGACCGAATATATAACCTTCATCCTTTTTATTACATAGTTATATGGAAGGAAAACATGAACAATTTGAATAAAAAGTATTATGACTTTATATATGTTAAATTTTATAGTTGATTTATATAAAATTACATGTTTGATGTAGTATTTGTGATTACATATGAAAATAAATGTGATAATTTTGTTAATATTTATTCAAAAATTCATTTAAATTTAAACTCTATAGTTAGATGTAATTTCGACATTCTTGTCATAAAAATGTAACTTATTGTATCTTACCAAATGAATAATATAAATTTATTCAAACAATAAATTTTAAGCATTAATATGTATACATGTTTTCAATTATTTTAAAGAAAATAGCTACATAAATGAAATGTTAAAAAGAAGAAAATATAAAAAAGTGATAGAGAAATATGTCAATTACACTCATTTAATTTGGTTGTACATAAATATTTTGGTTACATTGGTATTTAAGATAAATTAAAACATATTAGTCATGACTTTAATTTGGACTTCTACAATTATATAAATTATAACTTTTTTTCATTATCAAGGTATATGTATCGTGCTACACCTTCTTTTGAGCTATATTATGCTACTTTTTAATTAAAAAAAAGTTTTACGAGTTATGTATTGACGTTGTGATTTATATTGACACATATTTCAAATAAGTATATCATTATTGTACTAATATAATTGACTGTATACTATAAGTATATAATAAAAAATATGAAGTTCATGTATTTTATTACAAACTATTATAATTCATACCAATTCTTGTGGGGAAGAATAATAACAAAATGACTATTCATCTTAGTCATTTAGTGGTTTTGAATACTATTAATGGTCTTAGAGTTACCGCATAGTGGGCAATGAGTTTACTCTTTATAATTGTCAAAATTACATGCATCAATATAAATAGGAAGTGTATTTCTCAAACTTAAAAGGGAAAATGGCACCATCGATCACTCACGTTTATTAAAATTTTGCGTTCGATCACTCTAGTTCAAGTTTGAATGTTTTCGATCACCAACGTTGGATATTTTGCACAAATGACCCACTCTCACGTTTTTTTTATAAAATGTGATTTTTTGAGTTTTTACAGGGGTGATTTAGTCATTTTGCATACCATTTTAACACTACATACTTTAATTTAATTCCAACAACAATTATTTTCCCTCCTATTACAACAATTACTCTATCATCCTTCTTCTCCTTAACAAGCCATCTATTACATCTTATTGAACAATGGAAGGACAAATTGCCCATGCAGACCAATTAGTTGAAATGGTTATCTTTTTTTTTGCTTGTTGTGAAGTGTTTGTTTAAGAAATATAATCTTCAGCATCTAAAAATTCTTCCAGAGATTGCAATATTAGTGTCAGAGGGAACTAAAATTAACATACCAGAAGGTTGAAAAGCACTAAAAACTACTATGATGCTAATTAATCATTTGCAAGAAGGTCTCATTTATTAGATATACTGTCGCTCGACTCTTTGTCCATACACGCAGGTCTATTATATAATTATATCTAGAATCTGGCCATAGGCAAACATTTATAATCCAACCTTCTTAGATAAAGATGAGCAAGAAACTCAGTGACTCGGTGCTGTCAAATTAAGTAAACCCTTGACATGAATACGGGATTGCTAACTGCAACCCTACCAAAGCCACTCTGTATTCATTATCTAGCCTCTGGATCTGCTTAATAAGCTTTATTACATCTTATTGAAAAAATTCTCTATAAAAATCACAAAAACATACTGCAAGAAGAACTAGGGACAAGGCTAGGAGCAAGATTGAGGGTGATCATGTAATCATGTTGGACAATTTGCTTGTAATAGATGGCTTGTTAAGGAGAAGGAGGATGATAGAGTAATTGTTGTAATAGGAGGGAAAATAATCGTTGTTGGAATTAAATTAAAGTATGTAGTGGGAAGAAAAAAAATTAGAGTAAGTAGTGTTAAAATGGTATGCAAAATGACTAAATTACCCACGTAAAAAACTCAAAAGATCACATTTTATCAAAAAAAAACGCGAGAGTGGGTCACTTTGTACAAAATATCCAACGTTGATGATCGAAAACATTCAAACTTGAACTAGAGTGATCGAACGCAAAATTTTAGTAAACGTGAGTGATCGATAGTGCCATTTGCCCAACTTAAAATATTAACTTAGTGTTATTATAGAATGTCCAATTTATGACTTTTATTTTATTTACACGTTTGTTTTAGATACACATGTTATATCTTATTAACAAAATAAGACTATGTCAAATTTCAAAATTGATGTCATGATATTGTTGTTTTTGTTGTTGATTTGTGATTTTGCATATGAATTTCCTTTGATATCGAAGATTCCAACACAGTTTACATGTAGACTAATTATTTAGGACAAAGATTAGTGACTTACAATAGAGCTCTCAAACTACATACACGGTAATTCTCAACTTGTCACTTTATGATATTTTATTTTCTATATGTAGGTTTTTGACTCAATATAAATTATCATTCTGAAGAAAACTTATTTAGCTATATTTTTCATATTTTAGTAGAGATTTTATGTTTAAGTGATGTAACTCATTTGGAAAACTTGATAAAGCTTGTTCGATTTTTTGTGTGCAATCAAATAGAAATTATCATTTTTGTTTAAATATTTTTCTTCATTAGCTCACTCTTTCTCAAGTTACAATAAATAGTTGCATAGAGTTATTAACAGAATTAATTTATTATCATATTATAGTATACATAAATTGATATGTTAAAGACATTTAAAATCATATAAATTTTATTTGTAGTGGAAACTTTAGGTAATATTTATTTTAAACATCCAAAAAATGTTCTTATGATATCATGGATATTTATAAAAACAAAGAGTATGTCATCATTTGTGTTACTCCTAGAATATAAAATAATTATAGCTAAGTAACTTCCAACTATTTTAATTATGATGTTTTTACATTGAAGTAATTACATAAATATAAATTTTTATTTTAATAATCTAATAAATTGATGTAACTCATAAATCATGAAATGATGAAAGTCATGTAACTTTCAATTATTTTGTAATAAAGTAAATATATATATATATATATGCAATTATTATTTTAATTATTCATTAAAATCATGCAATACTTTAAATCAACAAATAACGAATGTAACTTATAGATATCATAATTATGAGTTATAATTACAATAAAGGAAATTCATAAAAGAATTGCATTGTGAAAGTCATTTAACTTTTAAATATTACAATGTAATCTAGTTACAATCTTCAATTCACATATCAATGCAAAAAAAAAATTAATTAATTGGATGAAATGATAACTAACTATTTATCTCCTTCAATTTATGTAATTTTGAACATGAAAATTTGTATAGTGATGTACCCACAAAATATTTCAACATGTTTAACATTAGTGGATAATAGAATAAAGTATATGATTATAGACAATCTTACTTTAGTTTATCATGTCTAATATAGTGGATATCAAATTACATTATATAAGTATACATGACCTTACTTTTGGTATTATAAACAAGGCATGCAGGTTTTAAATGAACCACCAAATTCGACGATGTTGAGTGGTAACAATGATAGTTGTGTTATTTGACACATTTGTGAATAATTATAGGCGTCCTTATTTTTCAGAATGGTTATTCAAAAGTATTTCTGATAGATTTAATCAAGTGAGAAAATAATGACCACTCTATAAATTTTTATTATAATGAGCAACATATTTAATAATTATTTCAATAGTCTAAGAAACAAAAGTTTAAAATCATTAGTAATACTTGTAGGAAATTATGTAATAAACTCAATATAATAATTTCATTTCTTCTTTTAACAGATTAAAATTGTTTAAATCGTAGGAATTAAAATGTTGAGTAGTGGGAGAACTTCTTAACAAAAACTATTTTTTGAATAGAAGAGTGGGAATACTTTTTTATATATAAATTATTAATTAAATAATTATTGACATGTAACTTTTGAGTTATAGTATCGACTACAAAATACATTTGAATGATAAGAATTAGATAATGAGATTCAAGAAAATAATAATATTTAAAAATATAATTGATCTTAAAAGTTGCAAAAATTATAGAGTATTTATGACATATATTGAATAATAGTTCTAACTTACCAAATATTAATATAATTATATGAGAAAAAAAGTTTTTAATAAGTTATATATTTTTTAAATATTGTATGATATCAATGCATATGGAACACCTTCATTGATCTAATGTGTTAATATTTCTCATTTCTTGTCTATAAATAGATATGTTAGATTAGTTTAGACTTTGTTTGTATAGTTTAAGTTAAATATATTTATTTTGATTAGTTCAACTATTAGATATAAATATTATATATAACTAAAACGAATCATTGAAATATTATATGTTTGAGCTTACTAATATGCAAATACGTTCGTTAAATATAAGTAATTTTACTTTTATTTGACTAATATTCACGTGCGAAGCATTTAATATAGTACTAGTGATAAAAAAGATTGAGGCCCGTAATCAATTAGTAATAAGTTAATTTCCTAGCATCATCAGTAGGTAGAAATTGCAGATATAGTAAGAATTACAGCAGAAGTAAAAAAGACTATATCCAATGACTCATTCGACAATGTTTATTTTGTTCTTTGACTACATATCTATCATATAAGAACATAAAATCATTAGAGGATTGAAACAAATTGAGAAATGATCCACTTGGAGAAGATACCCAAAAAATGCAGGTCTGTACAGAGTTACACTCGATCATATTAAGAAATGTCAGGTTCCCAACAATTTTCATCAAAAAGTACGAGACGTGGGAGTGTTTGACTAAAACCTTTTAGATATATACTATCTGTGGATCTAAATAAGGATATGTTACTCATACCTTGTAAACATTAGCTCGAGTGACCTGTCATCCCTAAACTCGGAAAGTATTGGAGCCTAAAAAGTTTGGAATCTCTTAACTGAATATCTGTTTTTACATTTACCATCTTCAATTCCTAGTTTGAGGGTGGAGCTACTAGTTCATTACTTGTTGAGTACTTGAGTTCATCAGAGCAATTTCTTCTATCCGCTTCCAGGTTGATTCACGTCTAATATTACGATCTTGCTCTTTAGCTTCATATTCTTGAAACTTACGCATGCACTCTTCAAAGAGCTCACGATCAATATCAGAGAAGATTTTGCGGACATTAAGGGTTAAACTTTGTACGGCCTGGTTCCAGTGCTTCCTTTTATTCTTCTCCAAGGCAGGGATAATGATGGGCAATATAACCTTCCGGTTCTGCTTGATTAGATTTTCAATGTGATCATTGTTCCATAAAAACAGAGCTCTCTCTGCCACCTGAAGACAGTAAAAGAACTGAAATTGTCAGATAGAATAGACAATGTGCACTACACCCTACGGATAGATATAGGAGCATAGAAGAATACATATATATTAAATGTGATTTAAAAGTACGCATGGAGTAACACTCATGACTCAAGTAAATGATATGTCTTTCAAATATTATATCATCGTTTTATCGACACTGACTCCAATATTGTCAAAGTATGTCAATGTTATTTTTCATAAGCAATAACCATTCTTAACATCGTTTTGTTTTTAGTCAGAGAAGGTTTAAAGTTTTCCCTAAATAGGAATATAAAACAACAATTGATACAACTTGAACAACAACAATTAATTCCATGAGGAACAATAGTTATTTTTACAATGTAGTTAGCCATGTCTGGTGATGGTGGTTCCATGGGGGTCCTAAACCTAAGTGGTTTTGAATGAATATGGTGAAGGCTTATCTGAGACTGGTGCTAGTAGTGCCAGTGAAGTGTCTGAAGATGATTATAATAAAAGAGAGGCTGACAAGTTAACCATTACTCACTGTGGTGGTGAATTCGATGGACTATGGATGAAGATACTGATAAAGGAAAAGATGTCCCTTAATGTGATTCTCTGGGAATTGTAGCTTGAGATACGAAAAAACAATATATTTTGTCTAACAAAGTAATTCAAATTAATTAACAATGATCTACGGAGATTTTGTGTTGAATCCTAACATAATTTTACTTGAGTTTGTGCCGCAAACACATAGACTTTGATTTACGATTCTCCAAAATTTGCGGAATTTAAGAAGGTGCATCTAGAGGTCTTTAAGAGAGAATCATAGAAATGAGGGAAGACAAAGAAGGGATTTATTCGTCCTACACTTTTCTTTACCCAAAAAGGTACATAGTTTAGAGATTCCATGTGAGAAGAAAAACAACCTTTCTCCTGTGTTTATTAATTTTCAATTGTCTAATATATATATAAAGTATATAATAAATAACAAAGTAATTTAGATGCCTCTATTATTTAATTCATAGTTTAACTTGACTACTATAGAAAACCCTCTAGAACTCAATCAAGAGATACATGGGCATATTAGGGATATAAGACAATAAACGTTGAACAATCGTGTAACAATCTATGTGTGTGAGCTAAAACAGGCATCCAAATAAAAAAGAATATAGTCAGAACGAAAATGGCTCATTATAACCACTAAATAAGGAAAAAAAGATCCTCACACTCAAGGATGCAGAAAGACGTAAAAGTAGAAATCTATTACCAACCTGAAAGTGTGAACTATTCATGCAACGACTTATCTGGTGGAATAGCGGAACCATACAACGCTCAAACTCTGGAGACTGGGTTGCTTCTAGGACCTCCTCGAGCTCACCTAAGAACATAATCGTCTTTCCACTGTTTGTCACAGGCCAGTACTTTAAGAGCCCTCTAATAACAGTATCAGAAAGCTTGCAATCCTTTTCAACAAACTGTGTTATGCAATAAGATAACTGTTGATGATACATCGATAAACATTTGGGTTTATGAAGCGGGATAAGCGCTCTAACAAGAAAGAGTTTGTGCTCCTCTTTCAATGGCAATGCAAATCCATTTATAATACTACCCAATATTTCCAAGAGCTCCGCGATCCCGTTATGTTTTCCAGTTTCAAATATAAATTGATAGAATATATGGTTAATGGCTTTCCGAATGAATGGGCGGTGGACCATGAACTTGCCATATATCCGGTGCAAAACGGTCTTCAAGTATTCCCTCTCTCTTGGGTCCTCTGAATCAAATAGGTCTAATAACTTTAACACAAAGGAGTGATCGATATATCGCTTAGCTAACTTTGCATCTGTTTCTGGAGATGCCACAAACCTGAGAAGGAATTCATATACAAGCTGCAAATGGGGCCATCCAGGGTCCATCAAGGGCTCGTCTTCTTCTACATCAAATACTTCTAACAACTTTTTCTCATGAGGTTGGGGGGTGAAGGCCCTAAATAAATTTATGGATGTCATCTTTACAATCTCCTGCATAATTATCTCAGAGAATTTCCCATTTGCAGAAGTCAGATAATCAACAAGTTCAACCAATGTCTGCCGCTTGATGTCCTTTTCTTTCAAACTCTTTGCCGGGTCAGTGAAGTCAAACACCACACAGCATAAATTCAGCTTTCTTATGAATAATGCTTGTTTCTCCGAATTTGGAACATCTCGAAAACTAGGCAAGGCCTCATAGGGAGACATTATTGTAACACTATTCAACTCTGTGCCCGGAGTTTGGGGAAGTTTATTTCCATGATTTGAAGTGGGGTTACCAACTGAAAGGCCTCCCGTGTTAGAGATCCCTGACTGAGAACTCAGCAATTCACCGTTCCTAGAACTTGTGGAAGAACTTGAAGGTAATGTAGAGTTTACCCTATCAAGGTTATCGCCAGACTTAGATGACTTCTTAGGGAGCCTGTTAAGTATTTGTTTGATCATAACTAAAACCAGAAACTCCGATGTTTTCCACCAGATCCCAACAACATTCAGTATTCACCTCACTCTCACTAAACAGGAGATCAATCATAACACAATCTAAATAACTTTCCAATAGAACAATAAATAAACTTTTAACCATTAACCAACCAGGTCAAAACCTTGTCCACAGCTCAAACTTCTCCTCAATCCCACCACCAAAAATTAACATACAATCTCTATCAGATATCATGATATCAACTTCAAAAAGGTAAATGAATGAATCCCCTCACCTGAGAAAAAAAGTAAAACAAAGTAAAAACAATTTACTGATACAAAAATATCAAAATCAACATTGCACCAACGTCTTTGAAGAGGCTCCCGCCTAGGGTCAGATAATCTGCAACCTTACCCCTGTGATAACAGAGAAATTGTTTCCGAATTGAACCACAAGTGACGTGTAGAAAATATCTACGACTTCACAATGAATAAGATGCGTAAGTAGTGTAATGAGCCATAATATCAAAAAAAATATATCCTTCTATATTAGCATATCTTTCAACTAGCTTCCTCATTGACTACCCAATTTATAGCTCAAGATCCAAATTAGTCCACAAAATAAATGCAGGCTACAAGACATAAAGATCACTTTTTTAACATCAAGACCATGATATTTTTAAATCAATAAAGATTCACATAAAATGCTATACCCAATTTACTAAATCCACCTATTTAGCAAACAAATTGCAAAAAATAAAAGGTGACCATAAAGCCAATAACATTTTCTTGATCTTTACTCCTATCAATAAGAAAAACATTGCCAGATGATATTCACATATGATTTTTATTCTTCATATTATTGAAAGATTCATAAATTTTCAGCTATAATAAAACATTTCAGGCATTTGGGGTTAATTACATAATTAAATTATACAATCTGACCAATGAAAACACATGAAAATTCATTATGTATGTAATATAAGAACATAGGAAATCAATAAATAATATATTTTGTAATGCTTACATGAATATTTTGCTGAAATTTCGAATGCAATGATTGATTAAGACCAAATAACGTTGTAATATAGGAAAAAGCTAAACTTTTATGAGATGGGTCAGTTATCGAAATCTGAAAAACTATAAACGGAATTCTTGAGAGAGAAAGTATATGGATAGATAATAGATGAGTTGGAGACGTGGAAAAAACCAATATATGATACGTTAAATAAGGGTGGATATAACCGAATCGACTCAAAACAAATATAACTAAAGGCTCTAATTTGAAGTAGTCGATTTATATGAATTATAAAGATACAAAATTATAATTCAAGGGTCTAAGCCGTTAAGGTCAGAGTAGACAACTTTCTATTCTCTTTGAATTATGTTGGGGTCATCTTCGTTGGATAGGACTGCAAGTAAGCGTAAACACTGAAATCGAATGAGTATGCATTTAAAACCTGCCAACGGTAGCCATAAAATCACATATACTTGGCGTTTCAAAACCTAGAAAGGAAACATGAAATATTTCTCCAGCAAGAATTAAACCATAAAAAATTTTAAATGGGATGTGACTGAGTCGAATTTGAGGGGTTGAAGGTTACATGAAATATATGTTTACCAAGTTAGGATGTAGTTAAGTGGATGTTTCAGGCATGGGGCAATAGCATGTGCTCAAACTCATTCTCATAGTCAAGTTGACAAGGCCGACTCGTTTTCAGTCTTAACATATCGAGCTACCACACTAAATTTTAATGTGTCAATATACAGTTAATTTTTAGGTTGATATAAATTATCATACACTTAGGCAATTTATCTACATGTTTCCTCTAAAAAGTACACATTTAAAATAATAACTTTTCCGATGCAAGTAACGAATGACCCAATTTTTATCTTTTACATATTAAATTTGATTGTAAATATATAACTGATACAACAACCTAGTGAAAAAGACTCTTATGGTCCGTTTGGATTGGGGTGAATCTAGGTGAATCTAGGTGAACTTAATCATTCACCTTGTTTGGAACCAAAAATAAATAAAAATTAAGATCTCCGTATGAGCCGTGTACTTACTTGAGCGCGTGCGAGAGACTATGGACGGTAAACGCCCTACTGGACAAGGCAAGGAAAAAGATTGTGGTTGATAGACCATTATGACTATTACTTATCAATGAATTCATATAATGAAAAACTACAAATCAAATAAATGAAGACAAGAATCTATAACATATAAGCGAAGCTCGGCAATTAGTGGGGCCTGTACGAGAGCCGAGCTAAATGAGTTGCTCGGCTCGGCTCGGCTCAACTCGGCTCCGCTCGGCTCTTAATAAAATGAGTTGAATCGCGAGCTGGGTTCCTGGCTCGTCACCTCGGCAAGCTAATTTGGAAGCCGGCTCGGTAATACATATGATAATGTTGTTTTTAATAAAATTAGTTATATTATACTTTGTTAGGCATTTCAATTACTATGATTAATGTTAATTTATATTCAATTTAATGTTTTTATTTATAAATTGTTACATGTTAGTTAGTTTTATTACTTGTTACATGTTAATTAATTTTATTAATTATTTAAGTAAAAAAACTTTTTGTTAATCCGACTAAACTTGAAATGTTTAAATGAATGAGTGAGCTAGCTCGAAACTCGACTATTAAATGGCTCAGCTCGGGGAGGTTAAGGCTCATTTAATGATGAGCCGAGCCAAAAACTTTTGAACTCAAACTCGGCTCTTATACAGCTCTACCTTTTCTTTTTTATAAATTAACGATGAGGTGAATTTCGAACTCAAGACCTTCGGTTCTTATACAGCTCTACTTGTAACCTCTAGGATCCATACATATAAATATAAATATGGTACGTCGGTAACCCTTACCCAAGTCCTTAGGCCCATACAATTTCACATGAAGTCCAACTCAAATTTAACAAATTAATTTTGTATTCAAGGTTCCAATTTTCAAACCACCACGGCACCACCTATGAGTAGAGAGCTTAAGATCATTAAAAGATCCTCATTTACAACAACAAATCAAGTGACTGAAAAATAGATTCCTTTGCTCCTAAACTTTTAAAAGAAGGAGATGATATGGTCAGTGGACTTGGGTCGGGTTTACCACTTAACGAGATTTTACCTTTTTATGAAAGTAGAACCTATGTTTTACGAAGAAACAAGAGTTATCATCCAAAATTTTTACCGACTGAGCTATATTTCGAGGGCGCTCCTAAATTTTTTTGTGAATTCTGCCTTCTGGTGCATCTAATCTAAAATTCCATCCAAACGGTTCCTGGATTCACACTTATTGGAGACATGATATAACCCTAAATTTTATCCAATGTATGGGACTCTCCTTAATGGACTAAACCCAATATATATGGGACCAGCCCTGTCACTTCATCCTTGGACAGATCCATTGGCAGAGCCTCATCCATACGGTGAGGTAATCCCAGATGGTGACAAGTGTCATCATCTTCTTCCTTTATGTGATATTTGCTCTCTCTCCTTGGCCTATATAAAGGAAAGAGGTAACATCATTAAGGAATTAATTTCTTACTATTGCTAGTATTACAATATTGCTAATGTCATCATCTTCTTCCTTTATGTGATCATTTCTTACTATTGTTTTTTTGTTGACGTTTTACAGTTCCAATGCAATATTTCACGACTTTTATCCTCTTAAGTCTTCATTTAATGTAGAATACCAAAACATGAATATAATTGTTGATTATTCACTAATTATGAGTATATATGTAAAATGCTATTGTTTCTTAATTAACTTAAAAAGAAGAATGACAATTGAGGAGCATTAAATTTTTAATATCTTATAGATACTATACATCTTTGCACAGTATTTCCTGTGCGAACTAATATGAAGCTCCAGTATTTTATATGTTGTAGGAGGTCAATCAAAAAATTACATCTAATATTTCAAAACATTAACTCATTAATTAAATTAATATACATAACATTATAGACCTTGTTATAATTATTTTAAAAATAATATACACAATAATTTAAATGAGTTAAAGAATTACATTTATTTAAAAATATATTATGAGAAGCTATATAAAAAAATTTGGTTATTCTGTATACACGTGTCATTTATTTATTGGTGATGAAATATAATGGGGCTTCAAGGAGAAATCTCTAATTGCCTCCTTCTCATATTACATATAATGTAAATATTGCATGCTTTATACAAAATTATTTAACTATATTATTATCAAACTATTTTACTATTATCATAATACTTTTAGTTGTAATTAAAATTACTTATCAATAGCAAAGTTTGTTAATTGTAAGAAATGAAAATATAATTTGAACACTTTTTATATATAGGTGTTATAGCTTTTTCCTATATATTACATGTATGCTTATATCTCAAAACATTCCTTCTTGTTGACAATTTTGCAATAGCTCAGAAATAGATATGAGCCGCCACCCCCCCCGCCCCGTTTTCCCCGCCCTTCAGGGGCGGACCCAAGGGGGTGGGGTGGACAACGGCCCCCCCTAGGTTTTCGGTATCGTTATATCTATATACAATCTTTTGAATTTTTGTGATATATACACTAAGAAAGTGTAAGGAAATTAAGTAGAAGTGTAGCTTAGTTGGTTAGAATCTTCATTTAATTGGTAAATGTCATGGGTTCAAGCCCTTCAAGGTTTATTCTTAACATCTTTTTTGATACTTTCACTATTTTTATTTGTTTTGGTCCTCCCAATTTTATTTATGTCAAAGTTGCCCCCCCCCCTTTTGTCAATACATCTTTCTCTAGTGGCAAGCATGCTGACACCTCTAGCGGAGGTCTCGGGTTCGAGCCCTCTTGCTAGCAATGAAGTGGTCAGAGAGAAGAACTTCTCTCACTAGTTTGATGTTAGTCGCCTCTTTCCTTGAATTTACGAATTGTACTGATATTTGGTGATTGTAATGGATTATTCGTATTAATAAAATCAAAGGGTAACCCCCTTTTTTTAAATAAAAAAAAAAAGAAATTGACCCCCTTTATTTTCATCCTGATTTCGCCCCTGCTGCCCTTGACCCTTGATCATAGCCATACTCATCATGCAATGATTCTGTAAAATTCCTTTGGGTGGAAAATTTTGAGTGATGGTGGGTGGAAAAAAGGCAACACTATATCCACACCAAACATAGTGTTTTTTTTAATGCGTGAAATTATTATATTGCCCTTTACATAAATCTCCCCTAATTACTGTACTTATACATAAAGGGTATAATTGTAATTTCACTCTTAAAAATCATTATTTAGTGTGTATAACAGATCAGGTGGAAAAAGCTCAAGGTTATCATGTTTGGCTTCTTGATGTATTTATCTTCAAATTGAATTGTCATGGACCATGCCATATGCATTATCAATCATTCATATTAATAATTCTTTGACTGGGACATACATCTTAATCTGTCTGCCTAAAGTAATGTTCCATGTTTATTCTTAATGATTTGCACTGAGTAATTTAAGTAGGATAACAGCATATACTTCTAGATTATTCAGAATGTACACACCTCATGTCTGATTTTCAACATATATAATTGCAACCAGTCTACTTTATGAATAAATAATTAAATTCTAAATTTGAGGTTGAAGTGGTGAGCTAATGGTATGTTATTAAATTAATTAAATAATACTTTTAATTGAAGTGTTGATTCTTTCATAAATTGTAAAAGTAGTATAAAATATATCAATTGAATATTAAGTAATCTCACATAAATGGATCATAAGTACTTTCTCAAATAATAATTAGTTAAATTAAAATATGATATATCACATTTTGATATCCACTAGCAGTTTCATCTTTTCGCACAATCATTCTCGCGAGGAACAAACCTTAATTACAGACAATTTTTAGTCCCCAGGGGCGGACCCCCCCCCCCCCCCCCCCCCCCCCAATTTTTTCGGTATCATTTATTTTATTGCAATTTTTAGGATTTTTGTGATTTATAAGTGGAAGCATAGTTGGTTAAATCCTTCATTAAAAGGTAGAGGTCATTGGAGCCCCCCCAAACTTCATTTTTGACATTTTTTTCGAACACTTTTTGCTACTTTAATTATTTTTTATTTATTTTAGTCCCCCTATTTTATTTTTCTCAAAGATGCCCCCTTTATTTTCATCCTCGTTTTGCCCCTACTAGTCCCTGATCAGGCGAGGCACATCCCGCAATTTATTACCTCCATCTATTCCAGGGCATCGGTGCTTAAGGACCGTTAGTGACGGTTTCACACTTGTTATCAAAATGTGTTGAGTTCGATTTCCAACAACACTTCCAAACTAATACACTTATGGCATGTTCGATAAATCTGAAAAATTGAAATCTGACGTCTGATTGTAAGTGACTGAATGCTGAATTGTTGAACCTGAATTGCAACTGACTCTGAATATTGAATTTGTTTAGCTGTTTGATAACCGTTCAAAATAAAAGAGACCGAGTTTGAGTTATATTGACAATTTTGCCTCAACCCTAATTAATTAATAATTTAGTCACACATTTCACTTTCAGCTTCCAATAATTACATAAAAATATTATTATTAACTTATAAATAATTACAAAATGATAAATATGATTAAATAAATTTTTTAAATTTAATAAAAATATAAATATTAAACTAAATTACTCAAAGTCGATGAAATATTTTTTATTTAGAATCTTAAGAGGGTAATGAATCATAACTGAGACAATATTAAGAATTTAAAAATTTCTTATAAATAGAACAAGAATTTGTAATGAAAAAATTCAATAGTTTCTTTTGTAATTAACTGGATGACAAAACATAATCAATTTTATAGAATAAATTATTTATTTAAGTATGTTCAATAATTGTCAATATAGTTTATTGGAAACTAGATGTATTCCGGTGAGAATTTTGTTTTCGACGGGTAATTTTGAAATTTGCATCAAATTGCATATCCAACTATTTAATAGTGTCCTTTTAAATTATGACATTTTCCATAATAATTACTTGAATAGTTTAGATATTTATTAGGGGAAAGGCCACTGTACTATTTGACGATTTATGATTTTTTTTTCTTCAAAATATTAGCTATTAACTTTTCATATTTGAATCAAACACATTCTTTTTATATCGATAAATTAATGCGAATACAAATTAAAAGTAATATATGTTTGTTACATATTCCATAGTTTTATAACGTTTTCATTGCGTTTTCTATAATTTCCTAAACGTTTTTATATTTTAATTATCCGAAACTATGTCTCAAAATGAAATTTTAATCCTTGTGCGTGAGCGAAGAAAGAGAAAGAAGTTTGAGGTAGATGATAGATATGAAAAATTAATATTAGTGTATTCTGAATTGATAGAGACAATAAAATTAAGTTAAGATTTGAACTTGAAAATCTATTAAGAATTTTGTCCAGACCTTATTTGATTCAATCCTAAAAAGAAGGCTTAAATGCCGACAAGCCCCTTAACTTTGATCATCTGGTCAATTTGGCCCCTGAACTTTGAAAATAGGTCTACTTGCCCCCTGAACTTTCACAACAGGTCATTTTGGCCATTTTCATAACTGTTCAGGGGCAAATTAACAAATTTTAATTTTTCATGAAGGACAAAATAGGAATTTAGTATATAATAGACATTTTGAGGTCACTTTTAATAAAAAAAATATATTAGGGCTCTTTTAAAAGAAAATAAAATTATTAATGGTGAACGGTTTTAGGGTGGGGGTTTATTATTATTTAATAATTTAATATTAATTTTATGTTACTTTTTAATTTTTTTAAATTTTAAATTACTTTGTCTATTATAAATTGACTCGTAATGCCTATTATTGTTGTATGCCTATTTTACCCTTCATTTTAAGGTGAAAATGGCCAAAATGACCAGTTAGGCTAGTTCAAGGGGCAAATAGACCTATTTTCAAAGTTCAGGGGCCAAATTGACCAGATGAGTAAAGTTTAGGGGCCTGTCGGAATTTAAGCCTAAAAAGAATAGTTAACAAACAAACTTAATTATAAAATGTCTGAAATCATCCAGATTAAGTTATTAATATTTTTATCAAACACCCCTTAACTAAAAGGGTCAGTGGTACAATTGATCATACATGTTTCGCAACATTATATCATTTTGACATTAATAAATACTAAATTAACGAGAAAAACTTAACCCCGAAACTAACTAAGATTAATTTTTTCTTTTTTGTAAATTAGCGATGAGATGAGTTTCGAATCCAGGACCTTCTGATCACTAGCAAGAGCATTTTCCACTAGGCTATCCGATTAACTCAATACTATATATCTACACTATATGTAATCTACACTATATGTAATTGGGGAAGGGGGAATTAGTTTTTTTTTATGAAGCCCCATGTTCCATTTTTCCTAGATTTTAGCTAACTACCCATCATATTAATTTTTTTTCACTTTTTTCGATTATACAAAAATAATATGAAAATTTTTAATATTTTTTTATCATATATAAATATAAATTAAAAAGATCTTCCATTTAATATCCATATTTAGTACTCCTACATTAATTTGTATTTTTAAAAATTCAAATATTTCTTAGATTTTTGGTGAGATATTTGAATTTTTTTCTTTATGTTTTTTTGTATGTAATAATATTTTTGTATATATATTTTATCTTTTTGTGCATGAGCAATGAATAAACAAAATATTAAAATTCGCATATACATTGACAATGCATCGATTTTACTAATTTTCATTGTTCATAAAGAATACTTTATCATTAGAATTTTGTATAAAAATTAATCTAAATTATATATATCGTAAATCTGTTGAACAAATTTGCACAAGCTACACTGTGTACAAACAACTAGTAATATTTATTAATCTATATGTCGTTTTCAATTTTTTTTTCATTATTTATTAATCTATGTTAGTTGGTAGTTATTATTTACTTAAAACCTCTCCTTAATTATAGTAGATATATTCAAAATTACTTTCATATTTTATTATTAATTCATTTTAACAAATATATCAATCATAAATTCATTTAACCACCTAAATTTTATTGTTGAACATTGATGAAATTTATTATACTATTAATTTTTTAGGTAAACAAATTTTAACTGAAAAAAAAAATATTAATTTGCACTACCATTAGCTAGTGATATTAGAATACGCGAATAAAACATTGGTGAAAGAATAATAAAAATATTACTCCGTATAAAACATATATGATCGATTATGCCATTAACTCGCAGTTCACAATGGTTGAGGAGCGTTTCTAGGTGTTTGTTAAAGTCAATAAAGGTCTGCCAAAGATGCATTCTTGTGATGCCATATCATCAAGACGGCTCTGTTTCATGAACAGTCGAGCTTCCAAAAGGGTCAAACTTTCCTACATGGTTGGCTGCTAAGTCAACGCCATTGTCCAAAATCAAAAACATAAACAAACCAGACCACCTACTTTCTCTAAATATATACTCCTAGATCATACTCATATTTACAAAAGCATAACTTTTTTCTCTAAATCTTCACTTTCAAGATTGCATTTTTAGCTGATATTGAAGTTTGATCAATTTTCTGGTATAGTCTCATTGTCTATATCTTTCATTTTCTCAATTCTATGTACCAAATTAGTTGCCAACATCAAGCTTGACTGATTAGTGAGTGTTGGATCATTAATAGTTGATACTCTTGTAATGAAATTTTGTTGCTTTTATATGTATCCTAGTTTCTTGGGTCAGTTTTGAATTTTGATGGTTTACTTTAAATCTTGAAGAAAGTATTTTTGTGTGTATGTTTTATACTTTTTAGTTCGAAACATATTGAAAGATCGTATTTTTTTTTCCATTTACTTTACAGTTAACATGATTAGTTTGATTCGGACCGAAGTTATGTGGGTTAACTTTGACAATTGAAGATCAAACTAGACTAGACGATCTTTTTCGAATAGAGGTGTATATTCTTGAAAAGAAATGGTGGAAGTTTATTGTGATCTTCTATAGAGAATGACTGTTAGTTGTGTTAAAACTGAATTTTGATTTACTTACTGATGTGTTAAGGTTATTAATATCTAGGATTATGTCTACAACCGATTTATTTAAGTTCGGGTATCTGTCATTTGCAGATCTGATTAGCACAGGAAGTGTAAGTTATTACTGAAATCAGGATGTCTCAGGCCAGTGGTTTACCCCCGTGCTGGCATATCGAAAAAAGGGCGCCTTTGAAGAGTGACTCTTTTGTTAGAATTGAGGAGAGTGTAAATGAAACTGGATGCCTCTCCATCATTGTTCTTGGTGCTTCTGGTGATCTTGCCAAGAAAAAGACTTTCCCTGCGTTGTTCAATCTCTATCGGCAGGTCAGATGGAATTGAATTTTCATTGTTGAACACTGTAGCCTACTTGTTGATTGTTGAGTGGTACTTGAAAGTTGAAACATAAATGCTATATGTTTAGTTGCTCACTTTCAATTTGGATGAGGTTTTCAGGGGTTTTTGCAATCAAATGAAGTTCATATCTTTGGTTATGCAAGGACCAAAATTACTGACGATGATCTGAGAAATCGTATTCGTGGGTGAGATTACATATTCTATACTTGTAATCTTTTGTTTCTTATATATGGTATGTTTGGATTAGGGTGAATCAGAGGGAGGAGAATTTTTTAAAATTATCTTAGGGGAAGGAAATTAGTGGGATGTTTGGGTACAATAATTATAAACTAGGAGAACCAGGGAGAATGAGAGAAAATATAATTAAAAATATAATTCTCCCCCATTCTCCTCCGATTTGGAGGGGAGAAAATTTAAGGGGAATCAGTGGTAATGGGGTAGATTAGTGGTAACTAATTCTCCTACCTAGAAACCAATTTTAGTTCCCAAACACAAAAAAAAAAATTAAATTCCCCTCGATTCCCCCTGATTCACCCCAATCCAAACACACCAATAGTGTTTTATTACCTCCTTTTTACATTCTGGACATTGCCATGTGCGTTAGAAATTGCATTTTATATGGATAAGACGATCTGGAGATGCCTCTGTTATCAGCAACATCATCATATTAATCTGATGAATTTCTCTGATTTAGGTATCTAACTAAGAGTTCAGCCGACGATGAATCAGTAGCTGAATTTTTGCAACTGGTAAGTGCTTGGTTGGTCTTCATATTATTTATACATTATTTATAACCTGATCATCTTAAATAGTTTATTCCATATGAAGGTCAAATATGTAAGTGGAAATTATGACACACCAGAAGGTTTTCAAGCACTAGATGCGGCAATAGCACGACATGAAATCTGCAGAAACACTGCAGAAGGAACCGCTAGGAGACTTTTCTACCTTGCACTTCCACCATCAGTATATCCCCCTGTCTGCAGAATGATCAAAACTTACTGCATGAATAAATGTATGATATTCGTCAAATCACTTTTACTCTGATGCGTACCAGTAGCTTAGTGGTTCCCTGATGTCTATTAGAAGTTTGCTTGCACATTTTAGTATTAACACGTCTTATACTTGTCACCTGGGATATTTGCTTATTTAGCAGACCCCACTTAGTGGGATAAGACTTGGTTTGGTTTATAAAAGAGGGGACTTCCACAACTTGCACTTTGTTGTCTTGCTCAAGATTATTAACCCTTGTTCCTGTGTATATGATAATATTTGTTGATAAATATTAGCATGAACACAAACATATCCTTAAGTGAGGGTTATTCGAAACCTTAGAAGCTTACACAGGATGATGAATAATGTCAGACCGAAGCTTCATATTGTTGCTATATTTTATTATGTCTGTGTGACGTCACAGATCACCATCTTATTATCTTCGCAAAACCTTATTAATTGTAATAGTCATATCCACCAACTTTGTAATAGTCATATGCTCTGATTTTGTAATATTTGTTGATAAATATTATGATTGCTTGATTCCAGCTGATCTTGGTGGATGGACTCGAGTTGTTGTAGAGAAGCCTTTTGGTAAAGATTTGGCTTCATCTGAGGAACTAAGTTCCCAGATAGGTTCATTGTTTGATGAGCCACAGATTTATCGTATTGATCATTATCTGGGGAAGGAATTGGTGCAAAATCTGGTAATCTCGTCTATATAATAACACCTGACAGTTGTGTGACAGAGATGAATTGGCACTCTGATGTATTTGTTGTGTATTATTTTGAATTATGCAGTTGGTGCTTCGTTTTGCAAATCGCATGTTTTTGCCCCTTTGGAATCGCGACCACATCGACAATGTCCAGGTTGGTATCAAGTAGCTTATCTGTTTCTGTATAAGCTTCATCTATACAAAAATATTAGTGAAGTAACTAATATTGGGTGATCCATTTCCACTCCATATCACCCGCCTTCTCCCTCCTGGCTGCACATATCCTCTACGAAATCAGTTAGACAGACTTGGAAAGTCTGAACTTCTTAGGATGTCAGTAGTGAACTTTATTATTCTTCCATTACATTCTGCATTAAGATATATCGTTAATGTTCTCCTGCATTTCTTCGTTGAACGAGGCCTTCAATCTCATTTCCTCATATAGATGCATGCTTTTCCACTTAAGATCTGGATGACTTCAATTATTTGATGCAAGTATATATCAGAACATGTGAAATCATTACACATCATTCTTTTCTTATTTTCCCTTCTCTCTTAAGCCTTTTTATCTGATATATGTTTTTTCAGATTGTGTTCAGAGAGGATTTTGGAACTGAAGGTCGTGGTGGATACTTCGATGAATATGGGTATGCTCTATCATAGTGAAATATAGTTTGTTGACTGACATGTGATTCTTTTTTTAATCCTATTAGATATATGGTGAGAATAAGGGCAGACGAGTATCTACACTATATATAATTGGGGAAGGGGGGAATTAGTTATCTACACTATATATCTACACTATATATAATTGGGGAAGGGGGGAATTAGTTATCTACACTATATATAATTGGGGAAGGGGGGAATTAGTTATTTTTGTAATGAAGCCCCATGTTCTTTAAATCCCTTGATTGTAGGAACATTTATATCTATAAAAATTAGTTAAAAATGACTTTTATACAAATTAGTTTAAATATAAATTTGAACAAATACTTTTACGTGATAAATCAATAACGATTGTCCTTTATAATTATTAATTTTAAATTTTTTATTTAATGATTATTATTAGAATGCACAAACATCGTTGTGCCCAAAATACTAGTATAAATGACCTTTAATCATACATTTAGATCTCCTAAGAGCATGTTGAAATTAGTGGAAGCTATGGCAGTTGAATGGGGGTTAAGAATAATTTCTGAAATCGTTTTGAATTATGAAGTTATGTATAATTGGACAGATATTGAGATTCAGGCAACTGCACTGTCTTACATTACCATTGTAACTATGTGTTGACAATGTCATTTTTAAAGTCTCTACAATCATATTAGGCGTTCCATATTTAGTATCTACGTCTAAAATGTCATCAAGCTGAAATTCGTCCTGTTGTTTCTTCTTTCATTGAATGGCAGAATTATACGTGACATCATTCAGAACCACTTGCTACAGGTTAGTTATCTTTTATAGTGATGTATAAGGTCTTGTTCAGCAATTTGTCAATATGCATGACATAGTTATTGAATACAGTTATACATTCACATATGGTTTCAATACATACTGTTTCTCTTATCCGCTTCTTCTTCACTCTAGGTCCTATGCCTTATTGCAATGGAAAAGCCTGTTTCTCTCAAGCCTGAGCACATCCGAGATGAGAAAGTCAAGGTATGTATTTGTTACATTTTCGAGTAAAACTGAACCAAATTCCACTTTATAGCGTACATCGATTGAATCCTCATTTACGCTTTATTGTTGTTGGAAGATGAAAGGATCCTCCAGATAGAAGCTATGTTTTATTGGATTTTGACAACCAACTATGAGTTCCACATTATAATTATCATATACTGTACGTTCAGGTTCTCCAGTCTGTTGTTCCAATAGAAGATGACGAGGTTGTTCTTGGGCAATATGACGGATACAGGGATGATCCTACAGTCCCTGACAATTCCAACACTCCTACTTTCGCTACCATGGTTCTGAGAATACACAATGAGAGATGGGAAGGTAGAATCTTACTTAAACAAATATGGTTACATTGTGCAAGTCGCCACACTTATAATTGTTCTTGTCTCGTTGTAATGCTGGATGTTTTATCTTTTCTAGAATAGCTTATTTGTTTCACAGTAGGGGGAATGGGATATATTTATTTTCCTTGTAATATTGCAGGTGTTCCTTTCATAATGAAGGCAGGAAAAGCAATAAATTCAAGGAAGGCGGAAATTCGCATTCAATTCAAGGATGTTCCTGGCGATATATTCAAAAGTATGAATAAACAGTTTTTCATGATAAATTTGTATTATAAACCAACCAAACCCAAGCCTTCTCCCACTAAGTGGGGGCTAATATCAATAATATTGCGTTATACGGAGTACTATTTTATATATTGAAAATTTAAACAATCAATAATCACTTTATTTGGACATTTGATGTGAACATTTTTGGAGAAGGCATTTTTTGATCTATCACCCCTCGGGAGCTGACTGCAATTGTCAGTATATGTACCTTGGGGAGATAAAAAATTAGCTCCTTGATAAACTATTAACTGGATTTAGAATATCTTTTTATTATTATTTAGGTAAAAAACAAGGAAGGAACGAGTTTGTGATACGCCTACAGCCATCTGAGGCGATGTATATGAAGCTTACGGTATGTGTATCTCTTTTTGCCATCACTTGTTTGCTGTGTGGGTTAATAAATTCTAATCTGGTACCAACTGAATTTTTTCCTCGGGAGGTTTCTGTTCCTTAAAATTTTATGCAGTAATTTTTTAGTAAACTCTACTTTCATGCCCTGTCACATACTTTTCGAGCATAAATATAGATATAGCTGGTGATGTTCAGTATATAGAAATGATTGGGTTTCTTGCTGACTTCTTTTTATCTACTGCAGGTGAAGCAGCCTGGACTAGAGATGCAATGTGTTCAGAGTGAACTTGATTTGTCGTATACACAACGATACCAAGGGGTTGTCATTCCTGAAGCTTACGAGCGTCTAATCCTTGACACGTATGGAACAATGAACTTCATTCTATACTGATATTCATGTTCCGGCTTAATATATTATACCTTTCGTTTCAACACTCTTTAGATAATGATGGGAACACACTAAACCACTCACTGCAGCATTTCGATTACAACTTAAGCCAATTGTATACAATGTAAATCATGGTTGAGAATCGAGACAGATACTAACAAACCTTCTTACTTTTTCGTCTTGCAGAATCAGAGGCGATCAACAACACTTTGTTCGCAGAGATGAGCTAAAGGTATAATTCCAATGAATTGAACTCCTTCTGAACGAAATCCATAATTACTCAGATTGATGAATCTAATTTGATTATCGCAGGTGGCGTGGGAGATTTTCACCCCTCTTTTGCACAGGATCGACAATGGTGAAGTCAAGTCAATCCCTTACAAGCCTGGCAGTCGAGGGCCAGCAGAAGCGGATGCATTGTTGGAGCGGGCAGGTTATGTCCAGACACATGGATACATATGGATTCCTCCAACTTTATAACTCTTGTGTACGAAAACGGGAGCTTCTTGAGACTTTATGAGTGGGGATTCAACTGTAATTTGAAATGTTTGCTTCAAGGGAGGGCATCATCTATATTGTATTGCATGAACGATATTTGAGTGTAACAATAAATTTTAAATAATAAATCGAGTTTGCAATAAATTCACTGCAAATTTGTTATATCATAATGCTGCCTTTCAGATTTTAAGTTATGATTTAAACTAAAATTTCCAATGTTTGTCAAATATCTTAATGGTGGTAATTCTATTTTAAGGAAGTTTATTATTTCCTGCGTTAGAGGTCTCTAGGTCAAGTCGATTGTAAATCGAAGGATTTGCCTTAGTCGAGATACAAGTTAACAGATTGCACAAATTTAGACCATCTTCACATTTTATTATTGCAACAGCAAGGGAGATATTGACAACCTTGTGTCTAAGCATGAGCTTTTGCAAAAATAAAAGACAATATTAGGACCTACATTAATAATAGGGCCCTTAATAATATCAAACAAGTTTCTAATTTTTTTTTTTTTTTTATATAAACGGTCCTAATTAGTGGAACGCTAAAATTCATTCTAATGGGTGAATTAGTAATGGAATAGATAAAGGAATGAATGAATTAATGAATTTTATTACTTTGTTTGGTATGTGAGTAGTAATGGAATGCCAACTGTGTAACGTGTAGATGAGGGAGGGTTAATATGTCCTAATTTTTCTAATTTGATTACCTAGTAGGAGGTAATCATCCATTACCTCCAATTTGGGCGGAATGGTTATTACCTCAAATGAGGTAATTCAATTAACTAGGGAATGCAATCAAAATTCATTGTTAGCTACCAAACTAAGTAATACAAACTAATTTAATTTCATTCCTTCCTATCTCATTTCATTCCCGCGTACCAAACACAACCTTAAAGTTAAAGGTTCGGAAGTCGATTCTTATGTCGGGTAAAAGAGTTTGAAATTATTAGGCCCTCCTCCATCTAGTCATATACTCATATATTCCCTCCGTTTTTTATTATTTATCTTTTTAATCTTAACTTTTTGTTTTTAAATACTTATCTTCCTAGCATATTAGTTATAAATTTATATTTTTAATGTAATTTTTAATTACTTTTTCTTATGAAATTATTAATCAACCAATTATATAGTTTCAATTGATTGTTATTTTATATTTAATGTACTTTTTGACTAATAATTATTTTTCTTAATCTATGTGTAACTGATTAGAATTGCAAATAAAGAAGAACGGATGGAGTATGCTTCAATGATCATTTTAAATAGCCACCTGAACTCTTGAACATCTTAAATAATTACTTAAAGTGAATTCTTGGCACCTGAACTTTTGAAAAAATAATTTTTGACACCGAAAGTTTACTCTAACATGTATACGTAAGGGCAAATCAATAATTTTATGTATATTACATTTTATGAGTCATTTTTTAAACAACAAACACCTAATTTGATAAATTTTTAATTACTCCCTCCGTTTCTTTTTATTTGATTGTTTGGAGGAAAAGTACTTTATTAAGAGATTGTGAAAAATTACATTGGGATTTTAAAAAGGTGTATTGGAATTGTAAAAAGGTGCATTGGAATTTTAAAAAGGTGCATTGGAATTGTAATATGTTGCATTGAAATTGTAAACAATCAAATAAAAAGAAACATGGAAAAAATGCTCAAACAATCAAATAAAAAGAAACGGAGGGAGTATTAAATAAAATATAAAATTGAAACGTCACCTTTAACCTGACACCTCTTACCCTCATCCCCACCCGTTACCCTCATCCCCACCCCTTACTCCTACCATATCCACTTACCCCTTTTACCCTCATCCTAGCAGAGTTTAATACCAAAGGGTGGGGGAAGGTACATGGGATGGGTGTTAGGTTTTACATATTCAAAATGTTAAAATATGTAATTTTAAAAATTCTATGAATAATGTAAAAATAATAATTTAAATACTACTTCATAGTATGTACATTCTCTTAGAAATTTTATAGCGGAAGGTGAGGAGACTTTTAGCATCCAAAAAAAATGTCTTTTAATAAAGATGAGAATGAAAAATGAGAAAATGATATTATACCTTAACATTATAATTATGTATTAGGGCACAAGTTAAGAGTATGAGATGCAAATAAAATATAATAATTGTAAGCATATAAGGCAACATATTTGATAAAA
>CM016567.1:4415137-4508139 GCA_003412495.2 Echium plantagineum | reverse complement strand
TTACTCCCTTTGTGATAAAAGTTGAGTGATTAGAACCAAATTGATTGTTTTAATTACTATTGTAATGTGCAATGCATTAAAGTCAGCAATAACATTTTCAATACAAGCAATGATGAAGTCAACGTATATCAATTTCAACACGTAATGATGAAGGCAACCATCACATATGTCATCATCTTCAATTATATAATTAGTCTCTAAAATTAGACATTAACAAAACTTAAAACAGGTAGATTACCCAACGACATGATTAGCAAAATCATCTCCCAATTAGTTCAACATTTGGGGCACAAATATCATTTTTGTTCTTAATCGAACTTGATATAATAATTGAGTATGAAATCTATGTTATATTTTGTATGTCACTTATTGTTTCAGTTTTATTAAGACCGTGACATATTCTTTATTTTAATTTTGAATTTAATAATATACGGTTGTCAATTAATACATATAT
Source organism: Echium plantagineum (assembly GCA_003412495.2). Lineage (NCBI taxonomy): Eukaryota > Viridiplantae > Streptophyta > Magnoliopsida > Boraginales > Boraginaceae > Echium > Echium plantagineum. The sequence goes on along the minus strand of CM016567.1, from coordinate 4,507,685 downwards.
CATAACTATAACGGAACGTAGAGTCACACTGATAAAATAAAATCACTGATAAACTCTAGAATTAGCAATATTCGCCTCTAGGACATAAATCCGTTAGTAAAGGAGTTGACATGTGAAGCACGTAAACCTACACGACACACGTCTCGAAAATAAATACAGTAAAACGTCTATAAATTAATATTCTATAAATTAATAATCCCTCTAAGATAATAAATTTGTCCGGTCCCGACTTGAGCTAGTTAAAAAAATTAATAAAATTGATAAAATAATAAGATAATACTTTTAAAAAAAATTCCTTTATAATATAAAGTCCCAAAAAAATTATAAATTAATATCCTCAAAAATTGAAATAATATTATTACAATTTATTTAAAATATGACTCTACAGTAGTTTGTTTTTTCTTAAAGTTCAAATCACTTTGGAGTTCATCTCTAATTTTTCTTATTGCATCCATTAGTTCCGGTGTTGTGTTTCGAATTGTAATATAAAATTGTGATGAATTCTAGACACCGAAATTCCTAATATATATATATAGTCACTCTCTATGACTTCTATTGCTTATAGGTTGTATGAAGAAGTCTCTTATTTATAGGTTATCAGGAAAACCTAGTGAAATTAGGAGAGAACACCTGAACTCCATCAGAAACCCTATTTTTGCCAGCTTCCTAATCCTGCAAAAACTCTTCATCTCATGCAAAAACTCTTTAAATTAATAAATTATTAATTTATCGATATGTTAATAATTCTCTAAATTAATAAATTTGGCCAGTTCCAATATTATTAATTTATAGACGTTTTACTGTATATTAACTATTTAACTTCCTTGCTATAATTTCAATACGAGGTGGTTGGACCGATAAGATTTATTTAAATAAACAATATTTAATGGGCCAACAATACCCGTCCCACAAAATATAACAAACGATCCAATTTCTAATTGATAGGACTTAGGAGGTTTATGTTGTCTCATACTCTAACCCTTCCTCAACTACTACGTTGTTTAATTCGTTCACCTAAATATCAGACACAATTAAATATAAATCGCTTCTTGTCCTAAAACAACCTTTTCTTGCCTTTCAACCACAAATTTCGTAGATAAACCCCAAATTTTCACAACCAAATTTGATTTCAATTTTGGGTTTTGATCATGGATACCTTAACCCAAATCTCCATCCCAAATATCCCCATCTTCTTCACATTTTACCTCATAATTTATCTCATAGCTTACTTCAATATTTTCAAGAATTGGAGCCAAAAGCTCAGGCCTGAAGCTTCAAGCTGCGCTATTTCCTTTTTTCATGGTACCCCCGCAGCTTTCTTGGCTTTTAAAGCCATATTCGCCGACCCAAATTTCGATTTCCATTCCCAAAATACCCCTTTTCAGAATTTTGTTCTGGATTATAGTATTTCCTATTTCTTGATGGACCTTTTGCATTATTTGATTTTCTACCCTAGTGATGTTCTCTTTATAGGGCACCATGTGGCTGTGTTGTTTGTTTTCTTGACGTGTAGATTTGTGGTTTTCCATGGTGGGTGTGCCCTTTTGGTGTTGTTGATTTTGGCTGAGGTAACTAGTTTCTGCCAGAATACTTGGACTTTGGCGAGTGCGAGGCGGTCTGATTCGGTGTTTGCAGCTAAGGTTTATGGGGTTTTGTCTCCTCCCTTTTATGCTTTGTATACATTGGTTAGAGGTTTTGCTGGTCCTGCATTTGTGTATAAGATGTTTGTGTTTTATATGAGTGGTGGTGGTGATGGTGTTGTTCCTAAATGGGCTTGGATTTCTTGGATTTTCGTTGTGTTTATGGCAATTTCGGTTAGTATTTTGTGGATTGTCAACCTTTGGATTGATTACTTTCGAGAAAGAAGTCGAAAAATTCAGAATAAAGTCGAGTAAATGTAAATGAATCAAGGGAAGGAAAATAGGGCACCTAGACCTTTGTTCTTGTTTTATTGCATCATGCTCTGTTGTATTTGTACTGAATTGGTAATTGGTTATAGTGATTATAACAACATTTACTGTATCATTGAAATGGTAAATTTCGACATTGATATAAGATGATTGTCATGAATGCCATTGTGTATCAGTGTATGTTTGTACCAATAAAAAACAACATTGTAACATCTGCTGCCTGTAGTTTTTGGTCTTCCTAAGCTATAACATCGTATTGAAGTTAGGTTAGTAAGAATGATATCGACGTTGGCAGGGTACACAAACGTGCTTGTGTCCCTTTTGCTCTTATTCTGCTAAAATTATTGAAGTTTTAGGATTTACAAATGCTATGAAATCTTTGAATTAGGAATGCATTGCTTTGTTAAGCACCGACACTAGTTCTGTTACAAACTGCTCACGCGTAAGTTAGTAATTTAACAGCAGACAACAATTTGAATTTGGTCCAGAACGGCTTGTCCTTAATACCGAGGTTGGGTGTGTGGTGTTACAAGTCATGGTAATTTGGGAACTGTTTGAATAGACTTGCATTTAAGCATGAGTGAAACAATCCCACAAGGCACCAGTTAGGAACTAATTCTTCATATGTATATACGACATATTTGTAAACTCACTACTAGCCTTTACTGTACTCTTGTTGCGTATATGCTATACCTTCATGTATGCTTCAAGTATATAAGCTTGGATGTTATTATTTGACGAATCATCGTAATTCTTTGTCGTCTTCTGTGGTACAATCTGCTGTCGTCTTACAATTCTAAGCGATGTGCATTTTGGGATAGGTAATGATATTCACAGCAGACGCTAACAATTTCTACATTTCTTATTGTTTTCTGTTGTGTTAAAAGCTTATGTAATGTATACTTTCGGATCATGTATCAATAGATTCTTCATAGCAGGCACAATTAATTTCCTCACGCATAATGACCCCCCTCCAGTGCCCACAATCCTCTACATATAAGATGATAGTTGTGTCTCCATTAATTTTCAACTAATTCCTTGTCCACACCAAGCTACACCGATTTTCTGTTTCTGTTTGAGTGGAACATTACTAACAACAACATACTGGCCTATCTTAGCTTCAAAGTACTTATGAATTAGTGTCTAAGATGAAGATTTCAAGTCAATGACGAGGGAGGTTGACCTCTTTGAGTTGGAGATAGAGGGGAATGACGATGTTGAAGTAGGGGAGCTCGCCAAAACTACAATAATTTTGTTCTACTAATATTGCATTTTCTTTTGACCTTGTTTGAAATTTTGGACTACCAAGGCGGATGAAAACAGAGTATATACGTATGAGAACGAATTGTGCCAATTGCAGCCATAAAACAGTGCATATATATGTAATGCTGATAATTGTTTGCATAAGTTGCAGTTCAGGATAGCCTGCTACGACATGAATGTTTTCTCTCGGTATTATTTTCATCTTTTCTATATAGTAGATTTCATAGAACTTGCTTGAAAAATTGCATCAGTTGGAAATGGTTTATGCAAGGTAAATAATGTCTACGAATAGAATTTATACGTCTTGGCTTGAATGATGATCGACCTTAACCCTCCAATCGGTGCTATAATCATCAAAACGACTCCAAGAACAATGGCAATCTGCAGAGACCAAGCATTGAATTTGTTAGCTAGTACTTTAAAGCAAACTTAGAATACAAAGAGGATAAAACTCACCCAGTTAGTAAACCATGAGAGGCTGAATTTTCTTGGTTTGTATATGGCCAGCCACATTATACAAGGGAGCTTCAGAATAAAGAAAATGTCAATAATTTCTTATAGAATGAATATCATATATTATATGACATGTTTAAGCAAGAGCTCTCACAAAGTATGTAGTCGGAGCGAAAGCAAACCCCCCGAAGAATCCAAGAAGACCGCCGAAGAAGGGGAAGGAAACAGCTACGAATAGTGTGAATACTGCGAATAGAAAGAACAAATGGTATCAACATTTGTACTGTATGATGCTAACATTTGTTGGTAAGATTTACTTACAAACATATAGAGTTCTCGTGACGAAACGAAGGAGGAAACTAGGACTGAATCCTAGCTTCTTCACAAGCAATGTTTCAAGCATATCGAAAACTGGCATGGCATATATCTACAAAAAAACAATAAGTGGTTATCATTGATAGCATGTTCAAACTACGCTCACGTAGAGGTCTCCGTCTAAGCAGAATAAGGGGATCAGATAATACACAATATTACCCTCGTGATAAGAGGGAGACTATTTACGGTTTGATCTTAGAACGAAGTGAAACTATTGCTATATATGCATCAAATAGATTTTGTACCTGATAGCTCCCAATAACATGAACAACAACAAACATGTTTGCCATTGCTATAAGCCAAGCAGGTTTTTCCAAAGAGATCAAGATATTGTCTTCGACAACATTCCCGAACATTTTATAGCCTATGAAAGCAACAGGGAAATAGCATAGTGCAACAACTATATAGGCAACAATCACCCCCTTCCACATAGGTCCTTTGGATGGCTTCTTGGGTGTCGATGGGATCGTAGCTTGAATCTCCAAAACCACATTATGACCAGCATAAGCAAAAGCAACATTACCCAATGCACTAAAAAAGTTAAAGACTGTTCCAGCAGTACTATGAGCCTTGTAGCCATATTCCACATCCTTTTGTACCCCTTTGTCAATTGAAGCTCCCCAAGCAATTGTAGAGTAGCTTCATAATAACGTCAATGTCACTAAATGTCGATAATTTCATATCCGGATTAAATCGAGATGGAGGTAGTATAGTATTACCTTAAAGACATGACTGCCGCAGCTAAAGAAACCCCGGAGATTGAATTGAAGTTTGGAAGGTGGGAGAGCACAAGATGAACAGAGCCAAATATCATAATGAAATAAGTTAGTTTGATATCTTTGCAATCTTTGCATACTGTGTCATGGAATTTCTTCAATGATGTTCCACCAGTAACCATGTATACTATATCCACGCCAACTTCAACAATAATTTGTTGAGGAACCACTATCCACAAACCGAGTTTTTCCCCGAAAGCATGTTGGCCTAGTTCATGGTATCTGTCAAAACGTTTACCGGGTACCATTTCGTGCATTTCCACCATTTGCCATAAAGTATATAGAGTTACAATCCATGATATGATCATTACAGTCACACCTGGTCCCCTGAAACTCACAATTGACAAAAACACATCATAATAGCGTCGCAAAATGTTGAAATATTAAAACCAGGATCAAGCTTGAGCTATGAAGACTTATATGATATACAGCTTACTTAAACTTAAAACTTGAACATGCATCAGTGCCTTTAGATAGGCTCCCCGAGCATGGTGGGGTCAGATAGTACACAACCTTAGGATATACACGAGGAACGTACCATCCTAATTGAGACATGGCGAAAGGGAGACTTAAAACACCAGCTCCAACCATAGCAGTAACATTGTGGAAAGCAGCATACCACCATTTTGCATTTCTTGAGGATGTAATCGGAAGCCATTCATCAATGGCTTTTTCTTTTTCGGTTCGTTCATCGACCTATTCCAATTATAACTTATGGTTAAAAGAGTCAACGGTAATTAAAAATGATCTTGGTAAGAACACTTATTGCCCCACGACATCTGATAAGACATACATCTCAGGTTAGGTATCAATAAGCACATTAAACTATCCACGTGGCCGAGAGCCCTCTCGTATAGCTAAAGAAAGACTAAGGTCGTGCGCGAGGCAAGAGTTGAGCGTACGTAGCTTCAATGTCTAACTATCAAAAGCTATTACGACGTGCAACATGTCCAGGTGTCTCTAAAGAGTCTCCTACTTAAACGAGGTACAGGAAAAACAGATCGAAACTAGACCATTTGATAACAAGGCATGAGAAGGATATATCACAACAATATGTTCATGATACTATCAAACATCACCAAGCTAAGTAACCAAATATGTATTAAAGTTGCGGTTCAACTTTTTTTTTTTCGGAACACTTACAGGTTTGGCATAATCTTTAGGAGGACTAGTCATTGCTCCACCTTCACTTCCCATGATTAGTCAGTTGTAACAACTGAGAAAATATGATGTCTGAAGAATTTAATTTGTTTTTATAATAGGACAAGTTACACTTGTTTCTTGCTAGAGGAGTACTTAACAAGAAGGGGGACGATAACAACTAACAACTATAGAGGATTTCTTAGGTGGCATGTAGCCCAAAATATTTGATGTAGCCAGCCTCTTCTCTTTTTATTGTAAATGGGGCATCCATCTTACTCCGTTCGTATTTTTTACTTGTCGTTTTGGTAAGAAAAATTTGTTTTTATTTACTTGTCGTTCTACTTATTCAATATATTTTTTGGTTTAGTTTTTCTATTATGACCTTGTCGTTAATGAGTATGAATTTTACTTTTGTCTTGAAATTTGAGAGAATAATATTTATTCATATAATAAGTGAGGGTATACAAGTAAAAACTATGAGATCTTTAATTGTTATGCGAAAGTTATAAAACAGACGACTAAAAAAATGAAGGAAATATTAGTTATTTGAAAAAGAAGCTACGTCCATCATCAGCCGGCAAGGGAATGAGGGATAGAACCAAATAGTGCTAATTGATGGACACAATGTATTTACACACACACACAAAATACTGGATGCAATTCACTTTAGTCATGTAACAGAATGAGCTTTGGCGAACAAGCTCGAACTTCATCTTTAAGTTCAACCAAATTCAAATAATAAGATTTGATTTGGCTCAAATTACGTACAATATAGAAAAAAGACAATTCAACCTTTTTATTATTTTATCATAAAAATATTTGTGTTTCCTTAGAATAGAACCTCCAACCTTCGAGTTTTTCGAATTGAATAGAATCGAACTTCAAATTTTTCTATCCATTCAAAATCGACTGAACCAAACTTCTGAACCGCTATATGCAAACCTAACTGGACTGTGATGACCTTCGGTATAGTTTGGTTCACAAGTATATACAAGTGTCTTGTGGCAAAGCGCAAAACCAAGGAAAATAGGTCCGAATCTCTAACTTATTCGTAAACGCTGTTTCAGTTAAAAACTGCATTGCAATTATTTACATGGAAACAAACAGATTTAAAATTGTCGAAATGAGCAAATAAGAGCAGATTCTTCAACTGTATTTTACCTAGAAAATAAGTAGTTGCTTTCATCCATACTAATTGAGAGAAGGTTAAACAATGCTAGCAATTCACCTGTAGCAACTTTTTATAGTGTAAGTCCCGGCATAAAAAAAGAACCTGGCATTGCAGATATTGTGAAGAACTCAAATGCGAGGCTATTCGAACATATGGTAGAACCTCATGAATTCTTAACATCTTAGCAAAGTCGTCTCCTCTGAATAGGGCGACGTACATGCTTGCAGTTGGAACTTAGTGGACTCTCTAGCTTTCTTAAGAGCAGAAACTATAAGAAAAGTGACAATTTCGGTGTTTAACATAGTATCTTCAGACGAAACATCTGGTCTAAAACATGAGACTATAACAATACAGTAACAGAACCAACATCGAAAGAAGGAAAGAGCACTGCACGAGCCACAATAATATGAAGGTCAATTAGTCTGCATTATTCTTGAAAGGAAAATGTTATGAACTAGATCAGATTGCCAGCAATATGATGAATGAGAACACAAACAGATTGAGCTAAATGCAACTTCTCACACATTTATGTTTAGTTCTTGGCCTTCATGGAGTTGTTTTCCTTTATCCTCGCTCGATTGTCCAGCTTGACAAAGCGTTTAAGCTCTTCATAAGAGAGGGTTTCTATATTCTTCCTTTTCAACTCACTAAGAGCCGGGCGTTTATCGAGCAGATGCCATAGCCAGTCTGGGTATTCAGAATCAGCCAAAACTTTAGGATCTGCTCCATCCTTGAGGATGTTGGCACCCACGGTAGTCGTGGACTTCACTTCTTTGCTAAGAGTTGATATCCTCAGAGCATCTGCAGCCGCTGCTTTACCTCCTTTCTTCGCCTTAGCAACAGCAAATGTTCTCCGGCCTACAGCTCCATTTAACTCCCTGGAGATGGTGATATTTTTCAGCAATCTTGCACAGTTAAGTGCCATATCTTTATCTGCAGCATAATAAAGATTGATTAGTAGAATTCACCAACAACCTGCTCCTGAAGTTCTGGGTTTGTTTCAAACCGAGAGAGCATTATAGAGGACTAGATTTCGTCAACTTTCAAGAAGACCCAAGCATTATACAGCATAAACTGCAAGACAGTTATCTCCAAACTAAACAATATATTCAATCTATTGATAACACGTTCCTCCATTGGTTGATTAGGACCTTCCGAGTGTATTAAAAAATATCGCGACCTTTATCCATATATAATCAATTGTTTCGTGAGCGGGGTACACCCCCCTTACGAGCGGGAGGGTATGGAGCAACCAATTACACATCAATTACCTTTCTAGATGTATTACTAATATCAAGTACTTTAGCCATCAATAGAAAATGCACCATAATTATTTCAAAGGATCGAAACTTTTTTCCCACTTTCAGAAACATCAAGGCTGTTTTGCTTGATGTTTCAATGAATTCATTACATTATTAACGCCGTAATGTTTAGCATAAAAATTGCAAAGTTCATAAAGTTCTCTTAGAAAAAAACTGTCAAACACTTGGTGGGCATAAACTATCCTTACACATAAAATCAAATGGCAGCAATTAATTGGTACCAAGATTTAACACAAAGAATTATGCAAGAAAAAAGCTTGGCTAATAATGGAAAAAAATGTTGAATGAATATGAAAATTAAATCTGTAAACATACCTATGAATACTGAAGAGTGATCGATGGCAAGGGGAAGAGCTCAAACCAATGCTAATTATTTTGGGGAAGAAATGAGTTTTGGCCCGTTGGGCTATCTTTCGACTGGGCTTCGAACGCAGTGGTGAACTGGTAATTCTAAATATTCTCGGGAGGAAAATAGAGATATCTCCTATGTAATAAACAACCCAAAACAAAAAACTAAAATATAATATTTAATACGTAAATAATTAATTTTAACATATATTACTTACACTTATCACTTGGTCGTAATCCCTTCTCATAATTATTTCTTTGACATAGTGACGTTCCACACTATAATATTGCTCATGTATCAAATTATTTCACGTACTGAAATTGTGTAAAAACAATGTGTGAATATATTTCTTTTTCAATATTCTAATAACTTCCTTTTTCGAAATAATGACTAGTTAATACTCCCTTCATTTTTTTAATAGTCTATCTAGCAAATAGATTAAGAAAAAATAAAAATACTGAGAAAATACACTGGGAATATAAAAGACAATTGGTTATCATCATATAACTTCAATACAAAAAGTAATTAAAAATATAAAAAGTACAATTGCTAATGCTAAAACTACAATAAGAAAAAACAAACATTTTTTCTTTCTTAAAACGACAAATAAAAAAATGGAAGGACCACTACAATAAACCCGGCCCTCGAATTTTAAGTGACTTGACGCCCAATCCAAATCCGATTAAAAAGGTGCAAAACCCCAATCTCCCTAAACCTAAAACCCTCATTCATTCATTTTCGTCTCCAAAAAACTTCTTCAATTTTACACCATGGGCAGCAACAAAGCCGCAATCTCCCTTCTCACCAACCTTGCTCGCGGCGCCCTCATTCTCGGTACTGGAGGCGCCGCCCTCTCCTCCGCCCTTTTCACCGTCGACGGAGGTGAACGAGCCATCATCTTCGACCGTCTCGGTGGTGTCCGCGAAAAATCCGTCGGTGAAGGCACCCACTTCCTCATCCCATGGCTACAATGGCCCTACATCTTCGATATCCGCACCAAACCCCACACCTTCAGCTCCATCTCCGGTACCAAGGACCTGCAGATGGTCAACCTCACTCTCCGGGTCCTCTCTCGCCCGGACCAAACGAAACTATCCACGATCTTCCAAACCCTAGGGCTTGAGTACGATGAAAAGATTTTACCGTCGATTGGAAATGAGATATTGAAGGCTGTTGTTGCGCAATTTAATGCGGATCAGTTGCTTACCGAGAGACCGGTGGTTTCGGCTTTGGTTAGGGAGAGTTTAATTAAGCGTGCTAAGGAGTTCAATATTGTGCTTGATGATGTGGCCATCACGCATTTGTCGTACGGGGCAGAGTTCTCGCGGGCTGTGGAGCAGAAGCAGGTGGCGCAGCAGGAGGCAGAGAGGAGTAAGTTTGTGGTGGCAAAGAGTGAGCAGGAGAAGAGGGCTGCAATCATCAGGGCCGAGGGAGAGAGTGAGGCGGCCAAGATGATTAGCGAGGCTACTCAGTCAGCTGGTATGGGGTTGATTGAGCTTAGGAGGATTGAGGCGTCGAGGGAGATTGCAGGGACTTTGGCCAAGAGTTCGAACGTTTCATATTTGCCTGGTGGGAAAGCTGGGGGGCAAAATATGCTTTTGGGTCTCAATGCTGGTCGTTGATTAGGTATATGGCTCGAATTCAATTTTCTAGTATTCTTCAGTGATTTGAATTGTTATAGTGTTATTCGGATTTACTCATAAGCCATACCTGTTCATTTACCCGAATGTGTATGTGATTAGAAGATACATATTGTGTCATGAATTTTGAGGTAGATGTTAAACATTATTATATTGTTGTTTTAGTACTCGTGAGTAAATTGAAAATTGTGGTTTGTGTTCTTGATTAGGCATGTAGTTGTTATACTGTTAAAGGAGTAATGGTCTACTAAGGTCAATGGGGAAGTTGTATTATACACTGTCACTATGTACTACTCCCTACCTTATCTTTAGTTGTCGTTCTAGCCATTTGCACTTAGATTATGAAAAAGAAAAAGTAGTCAAAAAATGCTAGAACGACAACTAAAAAAAAAGTTTAGGCTAAAACGTCAACTAAGAAAAAAAAGGAGAGAGTATATGTTCAGCCATCGTCACAGGGAAAATAGTTGTAGATTTAATTGGTTTCCTCAAGTGGATTTTGATCGGGCTTTTTATGTTTAATGTTATGAACGCTATCTCTGATTTTGTGAACATACAGCTGAATTGTCTTTATGAAAAGCTACTCAACCTCCAGCGTCTTCATGTATTACTCTTTTCACATTATGCATTTTTAGATTGGATGTGGAGGTTTTCAGACACCCTCGTTATTTTTTGAAATAGCTGCTGGTGTTTCTTTATATTATAGTAGTTCAAATGTACCATCACCGAGGCATATCTTCATTATCCTACTACCCCTTTTACCTTTTGTCGGAGATTATTCTTTATAATACCAGCTGGTTTAGCTGGGCTAACACTAACTGTGTTTTGGTGGTTGGGTCAAGTCCCTCACTTCTTTATATATTACTCATCTTTTCCCATCTTTTTGTAGTTCTGTTGCTCGAATCTAATCTTTCAACCTTTTCTTTCTTCCAGGGAATTGGTGCCCAACGAAGCCTATTTGAGCCGGATACTCTATGTTCGCTTTTGCATTTCACTTGGTTGAAGAATGTTTTATATCATCATTGTCATTCTAGTAACTGATGGTTCAAGTTGCAGTATGCAAACATATTATCTGTTATAGTTCTGTGCACTTATCTTTAATGAGAAACCTTCGAAAGTTGTTTGTTTGTTAAAGCAAATAGCGTTCTGCCATGCCGTTTATATTAGAATTTGATACTCTCGTTTTGCTGTTGATCTCAGCTATATATCCTTTTGCTAATAAAAATTCGTTTTGTATACAGCATATTACTATGTGGTAGTGGTCTTAGCTAAGCATATTACTTTGGGGACGTAGTGTGACACTCTGTATCGGCATGATACCACCATGAACCATCTATAATATGTGCATACGGCATACCCTACATAAAAGTAAACTAAATGTTTGCTTTTAATGATAATAGGGCAAATGGCTTCTGACATCACTCACGTTTGCAAAAAAAAAGCCAGTTAGATCACTCATGTTTCAAAAACGCCAGTTAGATCACTAATGTTTAAAAAGTCACTCATTCGGGTCACTCCATCAGATTTTCGAAGGGTATTTCTGTCCAAACACATTTTTTCATCTCATAAACACTCAATTTGGCTCTTATTAACACATTGACCCCAATCATGAGATTACCATTTTTTCGATTTCTTTTTTGATATTTTTTTCGATTTTTTCAACGTTTTTTTTGTTTTGTTTTCTCGATTTATTTTCGATTTTTTCTCGATTATTTTTCGTTTTTTAATTTTTTTTCTCGATGTCTTTTTCGAAAAAAAATATCAAAAAAGAAATTGAAAAAATCGTAATCTCATAATTAGGGTTAATGTGTTAATAAGAGTTAAATTGGGTGCTTATGAGAAGAAAAAATGTGATTGGACAGAAATAGCCTTCAAAAATCTGATGGAGTGACTCGAATGTATGACTTTTTAAACATTAGTGATCTAACTGGCGTTTTTGAAACATGAGTGATTTAACTGGCTTTTTTTCAGAACTTGAGTGATGTCAAAAGCCATTTACCCATGATAATATTGTTCATAAGTTGTTTTATAGTTGTTCCTATTGAAATTGTCATATGTAGATCGAATGAAATTGGCACACCGAGGATAAGTATGGTTCATAAGTTGTTTTGAATATATATTTGTGCAATGGTACAACGGTTGAAGCTGTAATGATATCATATTATTTGTAAATTACAAAAAAACATGCATGGTAAGAATTACTCTCTCCATAGTACATTTTGACTTTCATGATCAACAAAATACGATTTAAAAAGTAAATATATTTTATTCTATATGCGAAAATATTATAAAAAGTTGATATTTCAAAAATATATATTGAGACGAATCCAACAAGATTACACATGATTATATTATTTTTTATCATTTAATGAGAATTCTTGATCAAATTTTTTGAAGTTACACCACGAAAGTCAAAATGTACCAATCATTTAGAGACGGAGGGAATAATAAATAAATATATCAATTTTATATGATTTTATTTAACTTATTTTAACTAAGCTTAAATTTGTAGTAAATAGTATAGAGAAATTTGTGACAAATCAACAACATCGTCAATACCACTTTTTCTCTGTTTTGTAACAAAAAATGTTTCCCTTCTCTTTAGTAAATGCTTGAAAACTGAGAAAATCATCAATGTTATTATTGTAACAATCCTCCCACACATATCCATTATCCAATCTGATCCTAAAATACAAGTGATCATTTTTAGTTAATGCCCTAAAAGTAGAATTATTCACTTAATACCTACAAAACTATACCCACTCTAAGTCACAAAACTACACATACATCTCTAAATACTCAACATGAAGAAAAAAAGGATTGTTTAACCTAGGAATTATGATGACTTCCTAAAGTATGCTCATAATCTATGTACTCTCTCCATCCCAAATTATATGTCCCATTTTGACTTTTACGGTCTACGAGACACAACTTCAAACGTAAATATCTCTAATTCTATAAGCGTGAAAATTACAAAAAGTTGATATTTCAAAAATATACATTAAAACAAATCTAACAAGATCCAATATGACTATATTATCTCTGATCGGCTAATGAGAATTCATGGTCAAAATTTTCGAAGTTTGACTCCTAAAATAGAAAGTGGACAAACAATTTGGGATGGAGGGATTATTAAATTATAATAAAATAGAAAGTGGACAAACAATTTGGGATGGAGGGAGTATTAAATTATAATATTTGGTTAATATTATATAATACATTGCTCTTCTCAATCGGGCCTAAAGGTTCACACACATACAATGGAATTGAATTATAAATAAGATTTGTAACTTTCTGGGTTCAATGTGTAATACACAAAAAAAAAATTTGGGTCAATATGCTATTGATGAAAGTCCATAAACATAAATAATATTTGAGAAAAAGATGGAGTACTTTCGGACAAATAACTAACACTATAAATACAAAATTATAACTCTCGGGACATAAGTCAGCTGGTAAAGAGCTTGAGTCTTATGATGACAACCTAGCCTCTTTGCACGTTGTGGGTTCAAGTCACCTAAGGGACCGAATATCGTGTTAAAGTGGTAAACAGGCAAATCCAAGTCCCTGACCCTCTTAGGCACATGCCACGATTTACCTCTTTTTTTATAAATGGTTTTGCTAAAATGTGTCCTTATGGCACATGTTAAGATGCTAATATCATAAAGTATTTGATTGAAAATCTGAATTTGAAACTGATAAGGAATATGTTGTCTTATATGCTTACAATTATTATATTTTATTTGCATCTCATACTCTTAACTTGTGCCCTAATACATAATTATAATGTTAAGGTATAATATCATTTTCTCATTTTTCATTCTCATCTTTATTAAAAGACATTTTTTTGGATACTAAAAGTCTCCTCACCTTCCGCTATAAAATTTCTAAGAGAATGTACATACTATGAAGTAGTATTTAAATTATTATTTTTACATTCTTCATAGAATTTTTAAAATTACATATTTTAACATTTTGAATATGTAAAACCTAACACCCATCCCATTTACCTTCCCCCACCCTTTGGTATTAAACTCTGCTAGGATGAGGGTAAAAGGGGTAAGTGGATATGGTAGGAGTAAGACCATCTCCAATAGGAGATAATTGATCTCCCCTATATTTTATACCATCTCACCTTATACCTTCTCCACATCATCATATATTCTTAATTATTTTTCAAATATTCTCACACTCTACAATAGGAGATATTTCAAAAAGTTATTCTATTTTCTCTCACTTCCATATTATTTTCTCTTCCTTCCACATCATTAACATATAACCCACTATATATTCATTTTATGTTTCTTCTTATTTTATTTACTAAAATTTGAAGGATAATTATAATTTTGATTTGGATTCATTGAAGAGTTGGAAAAAGTAGCAAAAACTAGAGTAAATAGAGTAAAAGAGAGAAAATTGCAAAAATAAATTGTTGTCCAAATCAAACAAACCTAGTCTCTATTTATAGATCTTGAAAAATTAAAAAATTTGATGTAAAAATAAAAAATAAAAATAATAAATTTAGATGTCAAAAATATCATTTAAAAAGAAAATAAAATTAATATCCAATCGACTAATGAGATGTGGACACGTCCAGAAGCCCATGTGGGTTGGTTTCCTCTAGCTGCCCCACATCATCCATGTGTCCCCACTTTTAGAATAATTTTGAGAATTATTCCATAATTCTCTACAATTGGGCAAAAAGATACCCACCTTCAAATATTTCCTATTGGAGAACATTATCACTTCAATTATCCTTCAAATATCTCCAAATGGAGATGGTCTAAGGGGTGGGGATGAGGGTAACGGGTGGGGATGAGGGTAAGAGGTGTCAGGTTAAAGGTGATGTTTCAATTTTATATTTTATTTAATCATTAAAAATTTATCAAATTAGGTGTTTGTTGTTTAAAAATTGACTCATAAAATGTAATATACATAAAATTATTGATTCGCCCTTAAGTATACATGTTAGAGTAAACTTTCGGTGTCAAAAATTATTTTTTCAAAAGTTCAGGTGCCAAGAATTCACTTTAAGTAATTATTTAAGATGTTCAAGAGTTCAGGTGGCTATTTAAAATGTCATTGAAGCATACTCCATCCGTTCTTTTTTATTTGCAATTCTAATCATTTACACATAGATTAAGAAAAATAATTATTAGTCAAAAAGTACACTAAAAATATAAAATAACAATCAATTGAAACTATATAATTGGTTGATTAATAATTTCATAAGAAAAAGTAATTAAAAATTACATTGAAAATATAAATTTATAACTAATATGCTAGGAAGATAAGTATTTAAAAACAAAAAGTTAAGGTTAAAAAGATAAATAATAAAAAAACGGAGGGAATATATGAGTATATGACTAGATGGAGGA
Organism: Echium plantagineum; assembly: GCA_003412495.2. NCBI lineage: Eukaryota > Viridiplantae > Streptophyta > Magnoliopsida > Boraginales > Boraginaceae > Echium > Echium plantagineum. The sequence continues at coordinate 4,491,908 of CM016567.1, read as the reverse complement.
GGGCCTAATAATTTCAAACTCTTTTACCCGACATAAGAATCGACTTCCGAACCTTTAACTTTAAGGTTGTGTTTGGTACGCGGGAATGGAATGAGATAGGAAGGAATGAAATTAAATTAGTTTGTATTACTTAGTTTGGTAGCTAACAATGAATTTTGATTGCATTCCCTAGTTAATTGAATTACCTCATTTGAGGTAATAACCATTCCGCCCAAATTGGGGGTAATGGATAATTACCTCCTACTAGGTAATCAAATTAGAAAAATTAGGACATATTAACCCTCCCTCATCTACACGTTACACAGTTGGCATTCCATTACTACTCACATACCAAACAAAGTAATAAGATTCATTAATTCATTCATTCCTTTATCTATTCCATTACTAATTCACCCATTAGAATGAATTTTAGCGTTCCACTAATTAGGACCGTTTATATAAAAAAAAGAAATAAATTAGAAACTTGTTTGATATTATTAAGGGCCCTATTATTAATGTAGGTCCTAATATTGTCTTTTATTTTTGCAAAAGCTCATGCTTAGACACAAGGTTGTCAATATCTACCTTGCTGTTGCAATAATCAAATGTGAAGATGGTCTAAATTTGTGCAATCTGTTAACTTGTATCTCGACTAAGGCAAATCCTTCGATTTACAATCGACTTGACCTAGAGACCTCTAACGCAGGAAATAATAAACTTCCTTAAAATAGAATTACCACCATTAAGATATTTGACAAACATTGGAAATTTTAGTTTAAATCATAACTTAAAATCTGAAAGGCAGCATTATGATATAACAAATTTGCAGTGAATTTATTGCAAACTCGATTTATTATTTAAAATTTATTGTTACACTCAAATATCGTTCATGCAATACAATATAGATGATGCCTTCCCTTGAAGCAAACATTTGAAATTACAGTTGAATCCCCACTCATAAAGTCTCAAGAAGCTCCCGTTTTCGTACACAAGAGTTATAAAGTTGGAGGAATCCATATGTATCCATGTGTCTGCACATAACCTGCCCGCTCCAACAATGCATCCGCTTCTGCTGGGCCTCGACTGCCAGGCTTGTAAGGGATTGACTTGACTTCACCATTGTCGATCCTGTGCAAAAGAGGGGTGAAAATCTCCCATGCCACCTGCGATAACCAAATTAGATTCATCAATCTGCTCAATTATGGATTTCGTTCAGAAGGAGTTTACTTCATTGGAATTATACCTTCAGCTCATCTCTGCGAACAAAGTGTTGTTGATCGCCTCTGATTCTGCAAGACAAAAAAGGAGAGAGGTTTGTTAGTATCTGTCTCGATTCTCAACCATGATTTACATTGTATACAATTGGCTTAAGTTGTAATCGAAATGTTGCAGTGAGTGGTTTAGTGTGTTCTCATCATTATGTAAAAGTGTTGAAATTGAATGTTTAATATATTAAGCCGGAACATGAATGTCAGTATAGAATGAAGTTCATTGTTCCATACGTGTCAAGGATTAGACGCTCGTAAGCTTCAGGAATGACAACCCCTTGGTATCGTTGTGTATACGACAAATCAAGTTCACTCTGAACACATTGCATCTCTAATCCAGGCTGCTTCACCTGCAGTAGTTAAAAAGAAGTCAGCAAGAAACCCAATCATTTCTTATCACTGAACATCACCAACTATATCTATATTTATGCTCGAAAAGTACATTGACAGGGCATGAAAGTAGAGTTTACTAAAAAAATTACTGCATAAAATTTTAAGGAACAGAAACCTCCGGAGGAAAAAATCGAGTTGATGCCAGATTAGAATTTATAAACCCACTCAGCAAACAAGTGATGGCAGGAAGAGATATACATACCGTAAGCTTCATATACATCGCCTCAGATGGCTGTAGGCGTATCACAAACTCGTTCCTTCCTTGTTTTTTACCTAAATAATAATAAGAAAATATTCTAAATCCAGTTAGTAGTTTATCAAGGAGCTAAATTTTTATCTCCCCAAGGTACATATACTGACAATTGCAGTCAGCTACCGAGGGGTGATAGATCAAAAAATGCCTTCTCTAAAAATGTTCACATCAAATGCAAATAAAGTGATTATTGATTGTTCAAATTTCCCTGATATAAAATAGTACTCCATATAACGCAATATTATTGATATCAGCCCCCACTTAGTGGGAGAAGGCTTGGTTCGGTTGGTTTATAATACAATTTTACCATGAAAAAGTGTTTTTTCGTACTTTTGAATATATCTCCAGGAACATCCTTGAATTGAATGCGAATTTCTGCCTTCCTTGAATTTATTGCTTTTCCTGCCTTCATTATGAAAGGAACACCTACAATATTACAAGGAAAATAAATATATCACATTTCCCCTACTGTGAAACAAATAAGCTATTCTAGGAAAGATAAAACATCCAGCATCGTGTGGTTACTTGCACAATGTAATCATATTTGTTTAAATAAGATTCTACCTTCCCATCTCTCATTGTGTATTCTCAGAACCATGGTAGCGAAAGTAGGAGTGTTGGAATTGTCAGGGACTGTAGGATCATCCCTGTATCCGTCATATTGCCCAAGAACAACCTCGTCATCTTCTATTGGAACAACAGACTGGAGAACCTGAACGTACAGTATATGATAATTATAATGTGGAACTCATAGTTGGTTGTCAAAATCCAATAAAACATAGCTTCTATCTGGAGGATCCTTTCATCTTCCAACAACAATAAAGCGTAAATGAGGATTCAATCGATGTACGCTATAAAGTGGAATTTGGTTCAGTTTTACTCGAAAATGTAACAAATACATACCTTGACTTTCTCATCTCGGATGTGCTCAGGCTTGAGAGAAACAGGCTTTTCCATTGCAATAAGGCATAGGACCTAGAGTGAAGAAGAAGCGGATAAGAGAAACAGTATGTATTGAAACCAAATGTGAATGTACAATTGTATTCAATAACTATGTCATGCATATTGACAAATTGCTGAACAAGACCTTATACATCACTATAAAAGATAACTAACCTGTAGCAAGTGGTTCTGAATGATGTCACGTATAATTCTGCCATTCAATGAAAGAAGAAACAACAGGAAGAATTTCAGCTTGATGACATTTTAGACGTAGATACTAAATATGGAACGCTTAATATGATTGTAGAGACTTTAAAAATGACATTGTCAACACATAGTTACAATGGTAATGTAAGACAGTGCCGTTGCCTGAATCTCAATATCTGTCCAATTATACATAACTTCATAATTCAAAACGATTTCAGAAATTATTCTTAACCCCCATTCAACTGCCATAGCTTCCACTAATTTCAACATGCTCTTAGGAGATCTAAATGTATGATAAAAGGTCACTTATATATTCGTCTGTCCTTATTCTCACCATATATCTAATAGGATTAAAAAAAGAATCAAATGTCAGTCAACAAAATATATTTCACTATGATAGAGCATACCCATATTCATCGAAGTATCCACCACGACCTTCAGTTCCAAAATCCTCTCTGAACACAATCTGAAAAAACATATATCAGATAAAAAGGCTTAAGAGAGAAGGGAAAATAAGAAGAGAATGATGTGTAGTGATTTCACATGTTCAGATATATACTTGCATCAAATAATTGAAGTCATCCAGATCTTAAGTGAAAAAGCATGCATCTATATGAGGAAATGAGATTGAAGGCCTCGTTCAATGAAGAAATGCGGGAGAACATTAACGATATATCTTAATGCAGAATGTAATGGAAGAATAATAAAGTTCACTACTGAAATCCTAAGAAGTTCAGACTTTCCAAGTCTGTCTAACTGCTTTCGTAGAGGATATGTGCAGCCAGGAGGTAGAAGGCGGTGATATGGAGTGGAAATGGATCACCCAATATTAGTTACTTCACTAATATTTTTGTATAGATGAAGCTTATACAGAAACAGATAAACTACTTGATACCAACCTGGACATTGTCGATGTGGTCGCGATTCCAAAGGGGCAAAAACATGCGATTTGCAAAACGAAGCACCAACTGCATAATTCAAAATAATACACAATAAATACATCAGAGTGCCAATTCATCTCTGTTACACAACTGTCAGGTGTTATTATATAGACGAGATTACCAGATTTTGCACCAGTTCCTTCCCCAGATAATGATCAATACGATAAATCTGTGGCTCATCAAACAATGAACCTATCTGAGAACTTAGTTCCTCAGATGAAGCCAAATCTTTACCAAAGGGCTTCTCTACAACAACTCGAGTCCATCCACCAAGATCAGCTGGAATCAAGCAATCATAATATTTATCAACAAATATTACAAAATCAGAGCATATGACTATTACAAAGTTGGTGGATATGACTATTACAAAACTGGTTTAATAAGGTGTTGCGAAGATAATAAGATGGTGATCTGTGACGTCACACAGACATAATAAAATCATGATCTGTGACGTCACACAGACATAATAAAATACCGCAACAATATGAAGTTTCGGTCTGACATTATTCATCATCCTGTGTAAGCTTCTAAGGCTTCGAATAACCCTCACATAAGGATATGTTTGTGTTCATGCTAATATTTATCAACAAATATTATCATATACACAGGAACAAGGGATAATAATCCTGAGCAAGACAACAAAGTGCAAGTTGTGGAAGTCCCCTCTTTTATAAACCAAACCAAGCCTTATCCCACTAAGTGGGGTCTGCTAAATAAGCAAATATCCCAGGTGACAAGTATAAGATGTGTTAATACTAAAATGTGCAAGCAAACTTGTAATAGACATCATGGAACCACTAAGTTACTGGTACGCATCAGAGTAAAAGTGATTTGACGAATATCATACATTTATTCATGCAGTAAGTTTTGATCATTCTGCAGACAGGTGGATATACTGATGGTGGAAGTGCAAGATAGAAAAGTCTACGAGCAGTTCCTTCTGCAGTGTTTCTGCAGATTTCATGTCGTGCTATTGCCGCATCTAGTGCTTGAAAACCTTCTGGTGTGTCATAATTTCCACTTACATATTTGACCTGCATATGGAATAAATTATTTAAGATGATCAGGTTATAAATAATGTATAAATAATATGAAGACCAACCAAGCACTTACCAGTTGCAAAAATTCAGCTACTGATTCATCGTCGTCTGAACTCTTAGTTAGATACCTAAATCAGAGAAATTCATCAGATTCCTCAGATCGTCTTATCCATATAAAATGCAATTTCTAAAGCACATGGAAATGTCCAGAATGTACAAAAGGAGGTAATAAAACACTATATAAGAAACAAAAGATTACAAGTATAGGATATGTAATCTCACCCACGAATACGATTTCTCAGATCATCGTCAGTAATTTTGGTCCTTGCATAACCAAAGATATGAACTTCATTTGATTGCAAAAACCCCTGAAAACCTCATCCAAATTGTAAGTGAGCAACTAAACATATAGCATTTATGTTTCAAGTACTACTCAACAATCAACAAGTAGGCTACAGTGTTCAACAATGAAAATTCAATTCCATCTGACCTGCCGATAGAGATTGAACAACGCAGGGAAAGTCTTTTTCTTGGCAAGATCACCAGAAGCACCAAGAACAATGATGGAGAGGCATCCAGTTTCATTTACACTCTCCTCAATTCTAACAAAAGAGTCACTCTTCAAAGGCGCCCTTTTTTCGATATGCCAGCACGGGGGTAAACCACTGGCCTGAGACATCCTGATTTCAGTAATAACTTACACTTCCTGTGCTAATCAGATCTGCAAATGACAGATACCCGAACTTAAATAAATCGGTTGTATACTTAATCCTAGATATTAATAACCTTAAAACATCAGTAAGTAAATCAAAATTCAGTTTTAACACAACTAACAGTCATTCTACATAGAAGATCACAATAAACTTCCACCATTTCTTTTCAAGAATATACACCTCTATTCGAAAAAGATCGTCTAGTTTGATCTTCAATTGTCAAAGTTAACCCACATAACTTCGGTCCGAATCAAACTAATCATGTTAACTGTAAAGTAAATGGAAAAAAAATACGATCTTTCAATATATTTCGAACTAAAAAGTATAAAACATACACACAAAAATACTTTCTTCAAGATTTAAAGTCAACCATCAAAATTAAAAACTGACCCAAGAAACTAGGAAACATATAAAAGCAACAAAATTTCATTACAAGAGAATCAACTATTAATGATTCAACACTCACTAATCAGTCAAGCTTCATGTTGGCAACTAATTTGGTACATAAAATTGAGAAAATGAAAGATATAGACAATGAGACTATACCAGAAAATTGATCAAACTTCAATATCAACTGCAAAAATGCAATCTTGAAAGTGAAGATTTAGAGAAAAAAGTTATGCTTTTGTAAATATGAGTATGATCTAGGAGTATATATTTAGAGAAAGTAGGTGGTCTGGTTTGTTTATGTTTTGATTTTGGACAATGGCGTTGACTTAGCAGCCAACCATGTAGGAAAGTTTGACCCTTTTGGAAGCTCGACTGTTCATGAAACAGAGCCGTCTTGATGATATGGCATCACAAGAATGCATTTTTGGCAGACCTTTATTGACTTTCTACAACAAACACCTAGAAAGGCTCCTCAACCATTGCCAACTACGAGTTATTGACATAATCGATCATATATATTTTATAATATTTTTATTATTCTTTCACCAATGTTTTATTCTCGTATTTTAATATCCCTAGCTAATGGTAGTGTAAATTAATATTTTTTTTCAGTTAAAATTTGTTTACCTAAAAAATTAATAGTATAATAAATTTCATCAATGTTCAACAATAAAATTTAGGTGGTTAAATGACTTTATGATTGATATATTTGTTAAAATGAATTAATAATAAAATATGAAAGTAATTTTAAATATATCTCCTATAATTAAGGAGAGGTTTTAAGTAAGTAATAACTACCGACTAACATAGATTAATGAATAATGAAAAAAAAATTGAAAACGATATATAGCTTTTTGAGACCTTAAATATTATATATAGTATTTTTTTTTTTGTAAATTAGGGATGATGTAAGTTTCAAACGAGGACATTTTAAACTTTTAGTCACTAGCGAGAGCTTTTTCCACTAGGCAATTCGATTAACTCCAATATTATATATAGTATTGAGTTAACCGGATAGCTTAGTGGAAAAGGCTCTTGCTAGTGATCAGAGAGTCCTGAGTTCGAAACTTATCTCATAGCTAATTAAAAAAAATTATATATAGTATATATATCTTAGTTAGTTTCGGGGTTAAGTTTTTCTGTTAATTTGGTATTATTAGTGTCATGTGTCTATCACATGCATAATTATCAGGGTAAAATAGTCCTGCAACATAAAATTAACCCCAAAACTAACTGAGACATGATATTGAAACATGAGTGATAAAAAATGTCAAAATGATATAATGTTTTGAAACATGTATGATCAATTGTACCACTAATCCTTTTAGTTAAGGGGTGTTTGATAAAAATATTAATAACTTAATCTGGATGATTTCAGACCTTTTATAATTAAGTTTGTTTGTTAACTATTTTTTGTTAGGACTGAATCAAATAAGGTCTGGACAAAATCCTTAATAGATTTTTATGTTAAAATCTTAACTTAATTTTATTGTCTATCAATTCAGAATACACTAATATTAATTTTTCATATCTATCATCTACCTCAAACTTCTTTCTCTTTCTTCGCTCATGCACAAGGATTAAAATTTCATTTTGAGACATAGTTTCGGATAATTAAAATATAAAAACGTTTAGGAAATTATAGAAAACGTTATAAAACTATGGAAATATGTAACAAACATATATTACTTTTAATTTGTATTCGCATTAATTTATCGATATAAAAAGAATGTGTTTAATTCAAATATGAAAAGTTAATAGCTAGTATATTTTGAAGAAAAAAAATCATAAATCGTTAAATAGTACAATGACCTTTCTCCTAATAAATATCTAAACTATTCAAGTAATCATTATGGAAAATGTCATACTTTAACAGGACAATATTAAATAGTTGGATATGTAACTTGATGCAAATTTCAAAATTACCCGTCGAAAACAAAATTCTCACCGGAATACATCTAGTTTCCAATAAACTATATTGACAATTGTTGAACATACTTAAGTAAATAATTTATTCTATAAAATTAATTATGTTTTGTCATCCAGTTAATTACAAAAGAAACTATTGAATTTTTTCATTACAAATTCTTGTTCTATTTATAAGTAATTTTTAAATTCTTAATATTGTCCCAGTTATGATTCGTTATCCTCTTGAGATTCTAAAAAAAATATTTCATCGATTTTGAGTAATTTAGTTTAATATCTATATTTTTATTAAATTTAAAAAATTTATTCATCATATTTATCATTTTATAAGTTAATAACAATAATATTTTTATGTAATTATTGGAAGCTGAAAGTGAAATGCGTGACTAAATTGTTAATTAATTAGGGTTGAGGCAAAATTGTCAATATAACTCAAATTCGGTCTCTTTTTTTTGAACGGTTATCAAACAGCTAAACAAATTCAGTATCCAGAGTCAGTTGCAATTCAGGTTCAGCAATTCAGCATTCAGTCACTTACAATCAGACATCAGATTTCAATTTTTCAGATTTATCAAACAGGCCATAAGTGTATTAGTTTGGAAGTGTTGTTGGAAATCGAACTCAACACATTTTGATAACAAGTGTACCAAGTGTGAAACCTTCACTAACGGTCCTTAAGCACTGATGCTCTGGAATAGACGGAGGAGATATATTGCGGGATGTGCCTCGCCTGATCAGGGATTAGTAGGGCAAAACGAGGATGAAAATAAAGGGGGCATCTTTGAGAAAAATAAAATAGGGGGACTAAAATAAATAAAAAATAGTTAAAGTAGCAAAATGAGTTCGAAATAAATGTTAAAAATGAAGTTTGGGGGGCTCCAATGACCTCTACCTTTTAATGAAGGATTTAACCAACTATGCTTCCACTTGGTTTAGTTATATTTTTATTATATATATCACAAAAATCCTAAAAATTGCATTAGAATAAACGATACCGAAAAATTAGGGGGGTCCACCCCTAGGGACTAAATATTATATGTAACCAAGGTTTGTTCCTCGCGAGATGGTTGTGCGAAAAGACAAGACTGTTAGTGGATATCAAAATGTGATTTATCATGTTTTAATATGACTAATTATTATTTGAGAAAGCACTTATGATCCATTTATGTGAGATTACTTAATATTCAATTGATATATTTTATACTATTTTTACAATTTATGAAAGAATCAACACTTCAATTAAAAGTATTATTTAATTAATTTAATAACATACCATTAGCTCACCACTTCAACCTCAAATTTAGAATTTAATTATTTATTCATAAAGTAGATTGGTTGCAATTATATATGTTGAAAATCAGACATGAGGTGTGTACATTCTGAATAATCTAGAAGTATATGCTGTTATCCTACTTAAATTACTAAGTGCAAATCATTAAGAATAAACATGGAACATTACTTTAGGCAGACAGATTAAGATGTATGTCCCAGTCAAAGAATTATTAATATGAATGATTGATAATGCATATGGCATGGTCCATGACAATTGAATTTGAAGATAAATACATCAAGAAGCCAAACATGATAATCTTGAGCTTTTTCCACCTGATCTGTTATACACACTAAATAATGATTTTTAAGAGTGAAATTATAATTATACCCTTTATGTAAGTGCAGTAATTAGGGGAGATTTATGTAAAGGGCAATATAATAATTTCACGCATTAAAAAAAACACTATGTTTGGTGTGGATATAGTGTTGCCTTTTTTCCACCCACCATCACTCAAAATTTTCCACCCAAAGGAATTTTACAGAATCATTGCATGATGAGTATGGCTATGATCAAGGGCCAAGGGCAGCAGGGGCGAAATCAGGATGAAAATAAAGGGGGGTCAATTTTTTTTTTCTTTTAAAAAAAAGGGGGTTACCCTTTGATTTTATTAATACGAATAATCCATTACAATCACCAAACATCAGTACAATTCGTAAATTCAAGGAAAGAGGCGATTAGCATCAAACTAGTGAGAGAAGTTCTTCTCTATGACCACTTCCTTGCTAGCAAGAGGGCTCGAACCCGAGACATCCGCTAGAGGTGTTAGCATGTTTGCCACTAGAGCAAGATGTATTGACAAAAGGGGGGGGGGGGGGGCAACTTTGACATAAATAAAATTGGGAGGACCAAAACAAATAAAAATAGTGAAAGTATCAAAAAAGATTTTAAGAATAAACCTTGAAGGGCTTGAACCCGTGACATTTACCAATTAAATGAAGATTCTAACCAACTAAGCTACACTTCTACTTAATTTCCTTACACTTTCTTAGTGTATATATCACAAAAATTCAAAAGATTGTATATAGATATAAGGATACCGAAAAACCTAGGGGGGCCGGTGCCCACCCCACCCCCTTGGGTCCGCCCCTGAAGGGCGGGGAAAACGGGGCGGGGGGTGGCGGCTCATCTCTATTTCTGAGCTATTGCAAAATTGTCAACAAGAAGGAATGTTTTGAGATATAAGCATACATGTAAGATCTAGGAAAAAGGTATAACACCTATATATAAAAAGTGTTCAAATTATATTTTCATTTCTTACAATTAACAAACTTTGCTATTGATAAGTAATTTTAATTACAACTCAAAGTATTATGATAATAGTAAAATAGTTTGATAATAATATAGTTAAATAATTTTGTATAAAGCATGCAATATTTACACTATATGTAATATGAGAAGGAGGCCGTTAGAGATTTTTCCTTGAAGCCCCATTATATTTCATCACCAATAAATAAATGACACGTGTATACAGAATAACCAAATTTTTTTATATAGCTTCTCATAATATATTTTTAAATAAATGTAATTCTTTAACTCATTTAAATTATTGTGTATATTATTTTTAAAATAATTATAAAAAGGTCTATAATATTATGTATATTAATTTAATTAATGAGTTAATGTTTTGAAATATTAGATGTAATTTTTTGATTGACCTCCTACAACATATAAAATACTGGAGCTTCATATTAGTTCGCACAGGTAATACTGTGCAAAGATGTATAGTATCTATAAGATATTAAAAATTTAATGCTCCTCAATTGTCATTTTTCTTTTTAAGTTAATTAAGAAATAATAGCTTTTTACATATATACTCATAATTAGTGAATAATCAACAATTATATTCATGTTTTGGTATTCTACATTAAATGAAGACTTAAGAGGATAAAAGTCGTGAAATATTGCATTGGAACTATAAAACGTCAACAAAAAAACAATATTAAGAAATGATCACATAAAGGAAGAAGATGATGACATTAGCAATATTGTAATACTAGCAATAGTAAGAAATTAATCCCCTTAATGATGTTACCTCTTTCCTTTATATAGGTCAAGGAGAGAGAGCAAATATCACATAAAGGAAGAAGATGATGACACTTGTCACCATCTGGGATTACCTCACCGTATGGATGAGGCTCTGCCAATGGATCTGTCCAAGGATGAAGTGACAGGGCTGGTCCCATATATATTGGGTTTAGTCCATTAAGGAGAGTCCCATACATTGGATAAAATTTAGGGTTATATCATGTCTCCAATAAGTGTGAACCCAAGAACCGTTTGGTTGGAATTTTAGATTAGATGCACCAGAATTCAGGGATAGATACAGAAAATAATGTAAGAGGTAGCATAATTGTTATTAAAAAACTACGATATCGATATTAAAAAAATTCAAATTACAATTGACCAAGACGCTTTGTCATTCTTTGAAACATTTGTATGATAGGTTCATTTGACACAATTGAATATATCTTTTTTAATATAAACCACCAAGTTATTGTTCATCCATTCATCACACATTCAGCCTCTGTGATGCATTAAGAAACAGAGCGGCAAATTATTCTTCTCGTATTGAACGGAAGAAGAATACTGCTAATTTTTTAGGTTAATGAATATGTAATTTTAGACTGCTAGTAATTCAAGAGGGCTATAATATATAATAATTCTCAAATAAAGGGTAAAATAGTAATTTTATAGGCCAAAATGAAGAGGTAGCACTTGCTACCTCTTACTATAGTGTGTGTCCGTCCCTGCCAAAATTCACAAAAAAATTTAGGAGCGCCCTCGAAATATAGCTCAGTCGGTAAAGATTTTGGGTGATAACTCTTATTTCTTCGTAAAACATAGGTTCTAGTTTCATAAAAAGGTAAAATCTCGTTAAGTGGTAAACCCGACCCAAGTCCACTGACCATATCATCTCCTTCTTTTAAAAGTTTAGGAGCAAAGGAATCTATTTTTCAGTCACTTGATTTGTTGTTGTAAATGAGGGTCTTTTAATGATCTTAAGCTCTCTACTCATAGGTGGTGCCGCGTGGTGGTTTGAAAATTGGAACCTTGAATACGAAATTAATTTGTTAAATTTGAGTTGGACTTCATGTGAAATTGTATGGGCCTAAGGACTTGGGTAAGGGTTACCGACGTACCATATTTATATTTATATGTATGGATCCTAGAGGTTACAACTTACAAGTATAGCTGTATAAGAACCGAAGGTCTTGGGTTCGAAACTCACCTCATCGTTAATTTATAAAAAAGAAAAGGTAGAGCTGTATAAGAGCCGAGTTTGAGTTCAAAAGTTTTTGGCTCGGCTCATCATTAAATGAGCCTTAACCTCCCCGAGCTGAGCCATTTAATAGTCGAGTTTCGAGCTAGCTCACTCATTCATTTAAACATTTCAAGTTTAGTCGGATTAACAAAAAGTTTTTTTACTTAAATAATTAATAAAATTAATTAACATGTAACAAGTAATAAGACTAACTAACATGTAACAATTTATAAATAAAAACATTAAATTGAATATGAATTAACATTAATCATAATAATTGAAATGCCTAACAAAGTATAATATAACTAATTTTATTAAAAACAACATTATCATATGTACTACCGAGCCGGCTTCCAAATTAGCTTGCCGAGGTGACGAGCCAGGAACCCAGCTCGCGGCTCAACTCATTTTATTAAGAGCCGAGCGGAGCCGAGTTGAGCCGAGCCGAGCCGAGCCGAGCCGAGCCGAGCAACTCATTTAGCTCGGCTCTCGTACAGCTCTAGCTACAAGTAGGAGAACTAAAGGCCCCACTAATTGCCGAGCTTCGCTTATATGTTATAGATTCTTGTCTTCATTTATTCGATTTGTAGTTTTTCATTATATGAATTCATATGAATTCATTGATAAGTAATAGTCATAATGGTCTATCAACCACAATCTTTTTCCTTGCCTTGTCCAGTAGGGCGTTTACCGTCCATAGTCTCTCGCACGCGCTCAAGTAAGCACACGGCTCATACGGAGATCTCAATTTTTATTTATTTTTGGTTCCAAACAAGGTGAATGATTAAGTTCACCTAGATTCACTCCAATCCAAACGGACCATAAGAGTCTTTTTCACTAGGTTGTTGTATCAGTTATATCAGTCACATATTTACAATCAAATTTAATATGTAAAAGATAGAAATTGGGTCATCCGTTACTTGTATCGGAAAAGTTATTATTTTAAATGTGTACTTTTTAGAGGAAAGATGTAGATAAATTGCCTAAGTGTATGATAATTTATATCAACCTAAAAATTAACTGTATATTGACACATTAAAATTTAGTGTGATAGCTCGATATGTTAAGACTGAAAACGAGTCGGCCTTATCAACTTGACTATGAGAATGAGTTTGAGCACATGCTATTGCCCCATGCCTGAAACATCCGCTTAACTACATCCTAACTTGGTAAATATATATTTCATGTAACCTTCAACCCCTCAAATTCCACTCAGTCACATCCTATTTGAAAATTTTTATGGTTTAATTCTTGCTGGAGAAATATTTTATGTTTCCTTTCTAGGTTTTGAAACGCCAAGTATATGTGATTTTATGGCTACCGTTGGCAGGTTTTAAATGCATACTCATTCGATTTCAGTGTTTACGCTTACTTGCAGTCCTATCCAAAGAAGATGACCCCAACATAATTCAAAGAGAATAGAAAGTTGTCTATTCTGACCTTAACGGCTTAGACCCTTAAATTATAATTTTGTATCTTTATAATTCATATAAATCGACTACTTCAAATTAGAGCCTTTGGTTATATTTGTTTTGAGTCGATTCGGTTATATCCACCCTTATTTAACGTATCATATATTGGTTTTTTCCACGTCTCCAACTCATCTATTATCTATCCATATACTCTCTCTCTCAAGAATTCCGTTTATAGTTTTTCAGATTTCGATAACTGACCCATCTCATAAAAGTTTAGCTTTTTCCTATATTACAACGTTATTTGGTCTTAATCAATCATTGCATTCGAAATTTCAGCAAAATATTCATGTAAGCATTACAAAATATATTATTTATTGATTTCCTATGTTCTTATATTACATACACAATGAATTTTCATGTGTTTTCATTGGTCAGATTGTATAATTTAATTATGTAATTAACCCCAAATGCCTGAAATGTTTTATTATAGCTGAAAATTTATGAATCTTTCAATAATATGAAGAAAAAAAATCATGTGTGAATATCATCTGGCAATGTTTTTCTTATTGATAGGAGTAAAGATCAAGAAAATGTTATTGGCTTTATGTCACCTTTTATTTTTTGTAATTTTTTTGCTAAATAGGTGGATTTAGTAAATTGGGTATAGCATTTTATGTGAATCTTTATTGATTTAAAAATATCATGGTCTTGATGTTAAAAAAGTGATCTTTATGTCTTGTAGCCTGCATTTATTTTGTGGACTAATTTGGATCTTGAGCTATAAATTGGGTAGTCAATGAGGAAGCTAGTTGAAAGATATGCTAATATAGAAGGATATATTTTTTTTGATATTATGGCTCATTACACTACTTACGCATCTTATTCATTGTGAAGTTGTAGATATTTTCTACACGTCACTTGTGGTTCAATTCGGAAACAATTTCTCTGTTATCACAGGGGTAAGGTTGCAGATTATCTGACCCTAGGCGGGAGCCTCTTCAAAGACGTTGGTGCAATGTTGATTTTGATATTTTTGTATCAGTAAATTGTTTTTACTTTGTTTTACTTTTTTTCTCAGGTGAGGGGATTCATTCATTTACCTTTTTGAAGTTGATATCATGATATCTGATAGAGATTGTATGTTAATTTTTGGTGGTGGGATTGAGGAGAAGTTTGAGCTGTGGACAAGGTTTTGACCTGGTTGGTTGATGGTTAAAAGTTTATTTATTGTTCTATTGGAAAGTTATTTAGATTGTGTTATGATTGATCTCTTGTTTAGTGAGAGTGAGGTGAATACTGAATGTTGTTGGGATCTGGTGGAAAACATCGGAGTTTCTGGTTTTAGTTATGATCAAACAAATACTTAACAGGCTCCCTAAGAAGTCATCTAAGTCTGGCGATAACCTTGATAGGGTAAACTCTACATTACCTTCAAGTTCTTCCACAAGTTCTAGGAACGGTGAATTGCTGAGTTCTCAGTCAGGGATCTCTAACACGGGAGGCCTTTCAGTTGGTAACCCCACTTCAAATCATGGAAATAAACTTCCCCAAACTCCGGGCACAGAGTTGAATAGTGTTACAATAATGTCTCCATATGAGGCCTTGCCTAGTTTTCGAGATGTTCCAAATTCGGAGAAACAAGCATTATTCATAAGAAAGCTGAATTTATGCTGTGTGGTGTTTGACTTCACTGACTCGGCAAAGAGTTTGAAAGAAAAGGACATCAAGCGGCAGACATTGGTTGAACTTGTTGATTATCTGACTTCTGCAAATGGGAAATTCTCTGAGATAATTATGCAGGAGATTGTAAAGATGACATCCATAAATTTATTTAGGGCCTTCACCCCCCAACCTCATGAGAAAAAGTTGTTAGAAGTATTTGATGTGGAAGAAGACGAGCCCTTGATGGACCCTGGATGGCCCCATTTGCAGCTTGTATATGAATTCCTTCTCAGGTTTGTGGCATCTCCAGAAACAGATGCAAAGTTAGCTAAGCGTTATATCGATCACTCCTTTGTGTTAAAGTTATTAGACCTATTTGATTCAGAGGACCCAAGAGAGAGGGAATACTTGAAGACCGTTTTGCACCGGATATATGGCAAGTTCATGGTCCACCGCCCATTCATTCGGAAAGCCATTAACCATATATTCTATCAATTTATATTTGAAACTGGAAAACATAACGGGATCGCGGAGCTCTTGGAAATATTGGGTAGTATTATAAATGGATTTGCATTGCCATTGAAAGAGGAGCACAAACTCTTTCTTGTTAGAGCGCTTATCCCGCTTCATAAACCCAAATGTTTATCGATGTATCATCAACAGTTATCTTATTGCATAACACAGTTTGTTGAAAAGGATTGCAAGCTTTCTGATACTGTTATTAGAGGGCTCTTAAAGTACTGGCCTGTGACAAACAGTGGAAAGACGATTATGTTCTTAGGTGAGCTCGAGGAGGTCCTAGAAGCAACCCAGTCTCCAGAGTTTGAGCGCTGTATGGTTCCGCTATTCCACCAGATAAGTCGTTGCATGAATAGTTCACACTTTCAGGTTGGTAATAGATTTCTACTTTTATGTCTTTCTGCATCCTTGAGTGTGAGGATCTTTTTTTCCTTCTTTAGTGGTTATAATGAGCCATTTCGTTCTGACTATATTCTTTTTTATTTGGATGCCTATTTTAGCTCACACACATAGATTATTACACGATTGTTCAACGTTTATTGTCTTATATCCCTAATATGTCCATGTATCTCTTGATTGAGTTCTAGAGGGTTTTCTATAGTAGTCAAGTTAAACTATGAATTAAATAATAGAGGCATCTAAATTACTTTGTTATTTATTATACTTTATATATATATTAGACAATTGAAAATTAATAAACACAGGAGAAAGGTTGTTTTTCTTCTCACATGGAATCTCTAAACTATGTACCTTTTTGGGTAAAGAAAAGTGTAGGACGAATAAATCCCTTCTTTGTCTTCCCTCATTTCTATGATTCTCTCTTAAAGACCTCTAGATGCACCTTCTTAAATTCCGCAAATTTTGGAGAATCGTAAATCAAAGTCTATGTGTTTGCGGCACAAACTCAAGTAAAATTATGTTAGGATTCAACACGAAATCTCCGTAGATCATTGTTAATTAATTTGAATCACTTTGTTAGACAAAATATATTGTTTTTTCGTATCTCAAGCTACAATTCCCGGAGAATCACATTAAGGGACATCTTTTCCTTTATCGTATCTTCATCCATAGTCCATCTAATTCACCACCACAGTGAGTAATGGTTAACTTGTCAGCCTGTCTTTTATTATAATCATCTTCAGACACTTCACTGGCACTACTAGCACCAGTCTCCGATAAGCCTTCACCATATTCATTCAGAACCACTTAGGTTTAGGACCCCCACGGAACCACCATCACTAGACATGGCTAACTACATTGTAAAAATAACTATTGTTCCTCATGGAATTAATTGTTGTTGTTCAAGTTGTATCAATTGTTGTTTTATGTTCCTAGTTAGGGAAAACTTTAAATCTTCTCTGACTAAAAACAGAGACGATGTTAAGAATGGTTCTTGCTTATGAAAAATAACATTGACATACTTTGACAATATTGGAGTCAGTGTCGATAAAACGATGATATAATATTTGAAAGACATATCATTTACTTGAGTCATGAGTGTTACTCCATGCGTACTTTTAAATCACATTTAATATATGTGTATTGTTCTATGCTCCTATATCTATCCGCAGGGTGTAGTGCACATTGTCTATTCTATCTGACAATTTCAGTTCCTTTACTGTCTTCAGGTGGCAGAGAGAGCTCTGTTTTTATGGAACAATGATCACATTGAAAATCTAATCAAGCAGAACCGGAAGGTTATATTGCCCATCATTATCCCTGCCTTGGAGAAGAATAAAAGGAAGCACTGGAATCAGGCTGTACAAAGTTTAACTCTTAATGTCCGCAAAATCTTCTCTGATATTGATCGTGAGCTCTTTGAAGAGTGCATGCGTAAGTTTCAAGAATATGAAGCTAAAGAGCAAGATCGTAATATTAGACGTGAATCAACCTGGAAGCGGATTGAAGAAATTGCTGTGATGAACTCAAGTACTCAACAAGTAATGAACCAGTAGCCCAGTAGCTCCACCCTCAAACTAGGAATTGAAGATGGTAAATGTAAAAACAGATATTCAGTTAAGAGATTCCAAACTTTTTAAGCTTCAATACTTCCCGAGTTTAGGGATGACAGGTCACTCGAGCTAATGTTTACACAGGTATGAGTAACATATCCTTATTTAGATCCACAGATAGTATATATTTAAAAGGTTTTAGTCAAACACTCCCACATCTCTTACTTTTTGATGAAAATTGTTGGGAATCTGACATTTCTTAATATTGATCGAGTGTAACTCTGTACAGACCTGCATTTTTTGGGTATCTTCTCCAAGTGGATCCTTTCTCAATTTGTTTCAATCCTCTAATGATTTTACTTCTGCTATAATTCTTACTATATCTGCAATTTCTACCTACCGCTGATGCTAGGAAAGTAACTTATTACTAATTGATTACGGGGCCTCAATTTTTTTTTATCACTAGTACTATATTACATGCTTCGCATTTGAATATTAGTCAAATAAAAGTAAAATTACTTATATTTAACATACGTATTTGGATATTAGTAAGGTCAAACATATAATATTTCAATGATTCGTTTTAGTAATATTATCAAAATAAATATATCTAATAGTTGAACTAATCAAAATAAATACATTTAACTTAAACTATACAAACAAAGTCTAAACTAATCTAACATATTTATTTATAGACAAGAAATGAGAAATATTAACACATTAGATCAATGAAGGTGTTCCATATGTATTGATATCATACAATATTTCAAAAATATATAACTTATTAAAAACTTTATTGTCTCATATAATTATATTAATATTTGGTAAGTTATAACTATTATTCAATATATGTCATAAATACTTTATTATTTTTGTAACTTTTAAGATCGAATATATTTTTAAATATTATTATTTTCTTGAATCTCATTATCTAATTCTTATCATTCAAATGTATTTTGTAATCTATACTATAACTCAAAAGCTACATGTCAATAATTATTTAATTAATATTATATAAAAAAGTATTCCCACTCTTTTATTCAAAAAATATTTTTTTTAAAAGTTCTCCCACTACTCAACATTTTAATTCCGACGATTTAAAAAATTTATTATCTTGTTAAAAGAAGAAATGAAATTATTATATTGAGTTTATTACATAATTTACAACAAGTATTACTAATGATTTTAAACTTTCGTTTCTTACACTATTGAAATAATTATTAAATATGTTACTCATTATAGTAAAAATTTATAGAGTGGTCATTATTTTCTCACTTGATTAAATCTATCAGAAATACTTTTGAATAGCATTCTGAAAAATAAGGACGCCTATAATTATTCACAAATGTCTCAAATAACACAATTATCATTGTTACCACTCAACATCGTCGAATTTGGTGGTTCATTTAAAACCTGCATGCCTTGTTTATAATATCAAAAGTAAGGTCGTGTATACTTATATAATGTAATTTGATATCCACTATATTAGACATGATAAACTAAAGTAAGATTGCCTATAATCATATACTTTATTCTATTATCCACAATGTTAAACATGTTGAAATATTTTGTGGGTACATCACTATACAAATCTTCATGTTCAAAATTACATAAATTGAAGGAGATAAATAGTTAGTTATCATTTCATCCAATTAATTTTTTTTTGTGTTGATATGTGAATTGAAGATTGTAACTAGATAACATTGTAATATTTAAAAGTTAAATGACTTTCATAATGCAATTCTTTTATGAATTTCCTTTATTGTAATTATAACTCATAAGTATGATATTTATAAGTTACATTCGCTATTTGTTGATTTAAAGTATTGCATGATTTATTGAATAATTAAAATAATAATTGCATATATATATTTACTTTATTACCAAATAATTGAAAGTTACATGATTTTCATCATTTCATGATTTATGAGTTACATCAATTTATTAGATTATTAAAATAAATATTTATATTTATATAATTACTTCAATGTAAAAACATCATAATTAAAATAGTTGGAAGTTATTTAGCTATAATTATTTTATCTTCTAGGAGTAACACAAATAATGACATACTCTTTGTTTTTATAAATATCCATTATATCATAAGAACATTTTTTGGATGTTTAAAAAAGATATTATCTAAAGTCTCCACTACAAATATAATTTATATGATTTTAAAGTCTTTAACATATCAATTTATGTATACTATAATATGATAATAAATTAATTTTATTAATAACTCTATGCAACTATTTATTGTAACTTGAGAAAGAGTGAGCTAATGAAGAAAAATATTTAAACAAAAATGATAATTTCTATTTGATTGTACAAAACAAAAATCGAACAAACTTTATCAAGTTTTCCAAATGAGTTACATCACTTAAACATAAAATCTCTACTAAAATATGAAAAATATAACTAAATAAGTTTTCTTCAGAATTATAATTTATATTGAGTCAAAAACCTACATATAGAGAATAAAATATCATAAAGTGACAAGTTGAGAATTACCGTGATGTAGTTTGAGAGCTCTATTGTAAGTCACTAAGCTTGTCCTAAATAATTAGTCTACATGTAAATTGTGTAGGAATCTTCGATATCAAAGAAAATACATATGCAAAATCACAAATCAACAAAAACAACAATAACATGACATCAATTTTGAAATTTGACATAGTCTTATTTTTTAATAAGATATATAACATGTGTATCTAAAACAAACGTGTAAATAAAATAAAAGTCATAAATTCGACATTCTATAATAAGCTAAGGTTCACTAAGTTAATATTTTAAGTTTGAGAAATACACTTCCTATTTATATTGATGCATGTAATTTTGACAATTATAAAGAGTAAACCCATTGCCCACTATGCGGTAACTCCAAAACCATTTATAGTACTCAAAACCACTAAATGACCAGGATGAATAGTCATTTTGTTGTTATTCTTTCTACACAAGAATTGGTATGAATTATAATAGTTTGTAATAAAATACATGAACTTCATATTTTTTATTATATACTTAGAGTATACAGTCAATTATATTAGTACAATAATTACATACTTATTTGAAATATGTGTCAATATAATAAATCACAACGTCAATACATAAACTCGTAAAACTTTTTTTTATTAAAAAGTAGCATAATATAGTTCAAAAGAAAGTGTAGCACGATACATATACTGTAATACCCGGCCCAAGAGTGGGTGATGTGATATGTTTGATATGATTTGATTGGTACTACTCATACCATCAAGATGCATCTTCTTTTCGGTAGCCCAACTCAGAAGAACTCCAAAGTTAAGCGTGCTTGACCTGGGTAATTCTAGGATGGGTGACCCACCGGGAAGTGTCCCGGTGAGCACGTGAGTGAGGACAAAACGTGTTGGAGAGACCCGTGGTGGTTTGTGAGGCCAGTCCATCAAATCAAATAACGTTCCGACCCGGTTTCGGGGGTCGGGGCGTTACATATACCTTAATAATGAAAAAAAGTTATAATTTATATAATTGTAGAAGTCCAAATTAAAGTCGTGACTAATATGTCTTAATTTATCTTAAATACCAATGTAACCAAATTATTTATGTACAACCAAATTAAATGAGTGCAATTGACATATTTCTCTATCACTTTTTTTTTATATTTTCTTCTTTTTAACATTTCATTTATGTAGCTATTTACTTTAAAATAATTGAAACATGTATACATATTAATTCTTAAATTTATTGTTTGAATAAATTTATATTATTTTTAATTTGGTAAGATACAATAAGTTACATTTTTATGACAAGAATATCGAAATTACATCTAACTATAGAGTTTAAATTTAAATGAATTTTTGAATAAATATTAACAAAATTATCACATTTATTTTCATATGTAATTACAAATACTACATCAAATATGCAATTTTATATAAATCAACTATAAAATTTAACATATATAAAGTCATAATATTTTTTATTCGAATTGTTCATGTTGTCCTTCCATATAACTATGTAATAAAACAAATGAATGTTATATATTCGGTCCACCTCTAGGGTTCCTATCACTAGTATTATTATGAAAGGATCGTCGTGTGGAGTCTCGATGCCTTCCATTTCCTGTTCTGTGAACGTGATAGGCTGAGCTTGTTTTGATGGAGTGGGGTTAACGGCATATACTTCGCTTCTTGCATATTTTTTACGAGCATTCCGTGTATCGCCCCCCCCCCCACTGTGGCCTCCCGAGATGGTATTGATTCTTCCCGTGATCACAAGGGATTGCTCTCGTTTTTTCTTTTTAATAGAGTCTCGGCTTCGCTGTGGGCTCGGCTTTTCCGTTTTCCTTTGTGATCTGTGTACTCTCGGAGATAACCTTTTTCTATCAGTTTTTCTATCTCCCTTTCGAGAGTCCTACAATCACAAGTATCATGGCCACTGTAATACCCGGCCCAAGGAGGGCGATGCGATATGTTTGATATGATTTGATTGGTACCACTCATACCATCAAGATGCATATTCTTTACGGTAGCCCAACTCATAAGAACTCTAAAGTTAAGCGTGTTTGACTTAGGGTAATTCTGGGATGGGTGACCCACTGGGAAGTGTCCCTGTGAGCACGTGAGTGAGGACAAAACGTGCTGGAAAGACCCGTGGTGGTTTGTGAGGCAAGTCCATCAAATCAAATAACGTTCCGACCCGGTTGGGGGGCGGGGTGTTACAAATGGTATCAGAGCGGGGCTGTCCGAAAAGTGAGATCTAAGTGCTATGCGGCCCAAAGTGCTACGTTAGGGACGGGAGTGACCTCCTGAGGCCGTATGAGCCACCTCTAGAGTCTCACACGGATGGTACGGTCCTGGATGTGGAGTGGATGTGGCTCAACGAGGACGTTGAGTATTTAAGTGGGGGAGATTGTAATACCCGGCCAAGGTGGGCGGATGCGATATATTTGATATGATTTGAATTGTACCACTCATACCATCAAGATGCATCTTCTTTTCGGTAGCCCAAGTCATAAGAACTCTAAAGTTTAGCGTGCTTGACTTGGGGTAATTCTGGGATGGGTGACCCACTGGGAAGTGTCCCGGTGAGCACGTGAGTGAGGACAAAACGTGCTGGAAAGACCGGTGGTGGTTTGTGAGGCAAGTCCATCAAATCAAATAACGGCCCGACCCGGTTGGCGACGGGGCGTTACAGCCACACTCCCTGTGATATTCACAATACTTGTTCTTATCTCTTTTCCCATAGGGTGTGGTCAGCCTCAGTGGTTTTGGTAGCAAGCCTTTGTCTGCTATCTCTGAGTAGACTTCTGCCATGGAGATGTTAAGGCCCGCAATTCCTCTTTCCGTGCCTCGCGATGTTGTACATTTTCCTATCGCCTTAGGTGGATTGGAGGTTTGCTCATACTTCCTTCTCTGGGTATTCTGTGGGAAATCCGCGCCTTTTGTGCATTGTAACCTTTCCCATACCTTCAGCTTTGGGGTCTGTTTGTGGAGGACTGTTTCTCTTAGATCTTTAGGGTCCTTATCTTTGAGTTTCAGCTCTTCCACGTCGATGTACTTTCGAACCATGGCCGTAAGCTCATCTTTCCCCAATAGTTTTTGTAAAGTCAATGCTTTCTTTAACTTCCCATATTGTAACCCTTCGTAAAAGGTCATATAGGCGAGCCTTGGGTCCACCGAGGGTATTGTGAGTAGCTTGTCATTGTACCTCTTATGGTATGCTTTAAGAGTCTCTCCTAGTTTTTGCTTTATTTCCAACAGGACTCTCTCATTCTCTTCTTGGTTTATTTCTAAACCAAATTTTGCCAAGAATGCTAATGCAGTTTGATCGAACGTGTCGATTGAACCCTGTGGCAATTGCATGAACCAGTCTAGTGCCTTCCCTGTCAAACTATTTGGGAATGCTTTGGCATACATGTCTTTATCTGGGGTAGATACAATCATTTGAGCAGTATAACCCCTTAGGTGTTTTTGTGGATCACCTGTTCCATTGTATTGGTTTAACCGCGGCAACACATATCGCATAGGTACCTCTTCATCTCTAATCGTGCCGAGAATGGCATGCTCATCTGAGGTATCATGTAGGAGGGGATATGGGGTTTAAGGGTTGCCAACATGCTAGCCTTAAACTTTTCCATCTCCGCCTGAATTGTTTGGAGGAGGTTCTGCTCCTGAGTTGCAGGCACCTCTTGTGGAGGTGGTGCAGACATATTTTGCCTCTTGGAGTTTCCATGGTGGCTGTATTGATTGGTGGGTTGAGGTGCAGGCATTGCCTGGGGCAGTGGTGCGGAGCTCCGAGACCTCTCAACCCTTTGATTATTTTCATGTGGATGATGAGAGGCTTCATAAGCATCATCATGCTGTGGTGGTGGTCTAGAATGGACCTCCTATTGTAGAGTTGCGGGTAGGTTAGCCAACACTTGTTGCACAACTAACTAAACTCTACGTTGTATCTCAGCCTCCATCTCTAGAGGAAAAACCACTGGGTGATTCTCCGGAGCTGGAGGTTGGGTGGTAGACTCGTAGATAGCTCATTTTCTGGTATATTATGTTCCATAGCTTTCTGTATCGAGCCCACAGACGGTGCCAATGATGGACTGTGTGCTATTAGAGCCTCAAGTATTGGGCTGAGGATGGGTGATAGTCCAACTGATGCTTGTGACTCAGGTGAAACTCTGAACCTCCTAGTGGAATGGTGCGCTTGACAGAGGGGAGCGCCTTAGGAACCAGTGATCCTTCTTGGTGAGTTACGGCTACACCTGAAAGCGTGACCTTTGCCGCCACAAACACTCCGATGCTTAAGTCAGTAACAGATCGGGCAAGCGTCTTAGTAAATATAGCTTTAGTAGTAAAGTAGCAATTACCTCTACCTGAATGGTCTACTCTCCTTATATAGGCAAAAGAGAGAGAAAGATAATACCTGAGTGGTTAGATGTGAGACAGTTGTCTCCAATCTGAGGAGCCCTTTGTACGGATGGGCTCGCCCTGACGCCCTTCTGTATAAAGAGGGAGCTTACCAATCTTGGGCTGAACCATGTTGTGGATCGCGTCCCTTGGTGCAACTCCTCTTAAGAAAGGACCCTAGTGAGCTCCTGGGCCGAGCCTCCCTGTGTACGGACGAGGCCCAAGCGACACTTCATTTAGGGTTACATCAGGATGAAGAAATAAAACTAAGTTTTTCATTTTTCATCTCCTTCCTTCTAAAAAGGTGCCGCCCCTCCCACCCTCACTTCTCCACTTCTTCTCAACCTTTTGTGTTCATGTATTGAAACAAAAGGTTGTCCAATATTAAAAAGAGATTCTAGCAAATCTCAACGACGAAATTCAACCGCTCTTGGTGTGGATCAACTGGAGGCATCACACGTGAGGTGCTCGAGGGATTGCGAAGGAAGTCTTCTAATCAAATTCCGCTGCCAATGAAGGAGGTAAATATTTCGGCCAATATATATGTTATCGATTTAAATTATATCATATTATATGATGCTGGATATTTTATTGTTATATTTCTAAATTGGCCTCACTTATATTTGCGATATTTTTTGGAAAAAATTGAAAAAAGACTTGAAATGACTAAATTACCCCTGTAAAAACATGTGCAGGTCAAGACGTTTAAACGCTAATTAACAGATTTTAGGTCTAAAATATCAACTGAGACCGATTTAGATAACTTAAGTGATCAAGCGAAAGCTTTTAAAACATAGGTGATCAACTTCCTAAACAAAAGTGATCAACCCAATCATTTGCCCTTAGAATTAACTAAATGCAATAACATTATGGTTATATTTTCAAAATGACTAATGGTCTGATCGATCATACATGTTTCAAACCATTCACTGTTTGATCACACATGTTTTGAAATGTCCCGTTTGATCATGTATGTTTCAAAAAGTGACCCATCAAACCTCCCGTCAATTACTCTATTAACTCTTCCGTTAAGTGCATCATGTGAGAGGTAAAATAATCATTTAATTCAATTTTGAGAAAAGTAGATTGGACTAATTGCTCATTCTGTCATACATGTTTCAAACCATGCACCGATCATACATGTTTCAGAATGACTCATTTGATAATACATGTTTCAAAAAATTGACTCATTTGATCATACATGTTTCAAAAAATAGCAATACCTAAACTATATATGTTTATTATAAAAACTGAATCTTCTTGTGATTTGAATAGGATGGAAATGCCAATCGTGGTTAAAACTGGAGGGGTCAGTCAGAGGAACAACATCGCAACCCAAGTTGATAGTGGTGGTTGAGTGGGGTGGGGATGACGATGGTGGTGTGTTGCCCACTCAACCACTACTCAACCACCATCGTCAACGTGGGCTGCGACATTGTTCCTTTTGTTGACCCTGCTAATCACCATTTACTCAACCACCAACATCATCTCCATCCCACTCAACTACCATTGTCAACTTGGTTGCGATATTATTCCTCTGAGTAGCCCTCCACGACTGTCATTTCCATCCCATTTAAATCACACCACGATTCGAGTTTTATAATAAATATAAATTTCTTAGACATTATTATTTAAACAATAATAATGCAAAGTTCAGACTTTTACCTTTAATCTCGATAAATGATTGGTTTTTATTTTTAAATTCTTTAACTACTCAAGTTTCTTCCCAAATAAAAGATACTGTACGTGTGAAGACTTTGTGTTGTGAGTTTTGAGAAAAAAAGTGTGGTCATAGGGTTTACTATGAAAATATTAGGAAACTCTGGTTTTAGACACACAAATTAAATTAAATTAAATTAGTGTGCAAATTACCAAATTTGGCTTTGGTATTGTGGTACTAAAAAAAAAGTTTACTATCCTATATCGGACTCGTGTTGCCTGATTATGTGTCATGTCCAGACGAAGTCTTTATGAATTATGATCAATATCGAAGAAGGAATCGAATCCCCTGAAAAAAAAAAATCTTAAATTCCGGAATTTATTTTTCCAGAATTTAAAATAGCAAATGAAACAGGGGAGTTTTCAATATCATACGTTGATTAATGATTGAGAGTACATTACAAACTTATGTTACAATTAACTTTTTTATTGAATTCATCAAAAAAATTATTTTATCATTTGTTCTCGATAAGTTGTTGAAATCTTGTTCAATAAAAATCCATTCCCACAACCATTGGAAAAAGATTATCTCTAGTTAGTTTAAGTGTATTTATCATATACTCCCTCCGTGCCTAAATGATTCACACATTTTAACTTTTCGTGGTCAAACTTTAAAAAAATTTGATCATGAATTCTCATTAAATAATAAGAAATAATATAGTCATATGGATCTTTTTAGATTCTTAATATATATTTTTGAAATGTCAACTTTTAATAATTTTTTCGCATGTTGAATAAGAAATATTTATGTTTTAAATCGTATTTTGTTAATCACGAAAAGTCAAAATGTGTCAATCATTTAGGGATGGAGGAAGTATTACTTATATTTGTATTCAATTTCAAAAAAAATATCTACTCCCTCCATCCCAATTTGTTTGTCCACTTTCTATTTTGGGAGTCAAACTTTAAAATTTTTGACCATGAATTTCTATTAGTCTAAAAGAAATAAAATAGTCATATGAGATGTTGTTAGGTTCGTTTCAATGTATATTTTTCAAATATCAAACTTGTATAATTTTCGCGTGTATAGAATTCGAAATATTTACGTTTTAAATCGTGTCTCGACGACCGTGAAAGTCAAAACAACCCAAACAAAATGGGAAGGAGGGAGTATTTCATTTCATGCTCTAATTTAAATTACAAAACCCTTCCGAAGAAAAGAACCTAAGGAACCTAAGGAACCTCACAAATCGTTGTTTCATATTGCATTTTGTCATCTAATTTTTTTAACGAAACAAACTCACCAAAAATCAAGAAACCAACAAAATAAAACCAACTCCACTTTGGAAACTTGATTCAAGAAACAATGGAAAACCGCAATGCAAAACTGGCCTCCCCTCCTCCCCCTCGCCCTCCCCCTCCCTCTTCCCCTCTCCCCAAGATCATGATGGTGGCATCCATAGCCGCCGGAGTTCAGTTCGGATGGGCCCTTCAACTCTCTCTGTTGACTCCCTATGTTCAGCTCTTAGGCATTCCACACACTTGGGCTGCTTACATTTGGCTTTGTGGTCCTATCTCTGGTATGATTGTTCAGCCCTTGGTGGGTTACTATAGTGACAAGTGTACGTCCCGTTTCGGCCGACGCAAGCCGTTCATTGCAGCCGGAGTTGCGCTTGTGGCGGTTGCGGTGTTTCTTATTGGCTTTGCTGCTGATATTGGGAATGTGTTCGGTGATCAACTTGGAAGAGGTTCTAAGCCTCGGGCTATTGCTGTGTTTGTTCTTGGCTTTTGGATTCTTGATGTTGCCAACAATACGTTACAGGTATGATTGTTTGTTGTTTTTGTTGTTTCGTTTTCTTTCGTTTTTGTTGATTCTTGATCATGTTTTACTTTTCCATGCACTATAATTGGTATACATTGTTGTTGGTCCCAAAGGGGCTCTCGCCTAAGCGTGATACGTGGTCGGATAGTATGAAGAGGGAACATTGTTTCGGAATTGAGTCAAGAAGAGTAACGTGCAAATACTATTTACGACTTCACAATGAATAAGAAGAGTAAGTACGAGTCAGACGATAGCTAAAAATTGGAAAAAGATGTAAACTTAATTTAATACTGTTAGCGATTTTTATCTGATTAGCAATGTTAATGATTTGTTCTTATTAGAACAATGTTTGTCATCTCTCTGTTTAGATGAAAGTAATGAAACCATTGTTATTTGTCATTAAAGTAGTTGATTTTGAAATATTATTATGTAATTGTTTCAGGGACCATGCCGCGCTTTCTTGGCAGACTTATCGGGTGGAAACAGCAACACGACGAGAACAGCGAATGCTGCATTTTCGTTCTTCATGGCGATAGGAAATGTTTTAGGCTATGCAGCTGGAGCATACAAAAACATGTACAAATTCTTCCCACTCTCGAAAACAGAAGCATGTGACGTCTATTGTGCAAACCTCAAATCCTGTTTTTTCTTATCCGTATCCTTCCTTATGACCTTGACCACAATTGCCCTCACTCTTATTGAGGAACCCAAACGAGAAATTTCGACACTGGAGAAAAACAATGGTGTTGATACAACTAGTCATGGTTCTTGCATGAAATTGCCCTGTTTCGGTGACATTCTTGGAGCACTAAAAGAGTTACCTAGACCTATGTGGTTCTTGTTATTAGTAACTTGCCTCAATTGGATCGCTTGGTTCCCATTCTTGTTATTCGACACTGATTGGATGGGTAAAGAAGTTTATGGGGGGAAACCTAATGAGGGAAGTTTGTACAACCTTGGAGTTCGTGCTGGTTCGTTAGGTTTGATGATCAATTCGATTGTATTGGGGTTCACTTCGGTGGCGATTCCTTATCTTGCTAAAGTATTAGGTGGAGTGAATAGGCTGTGGGGTGGTGTTAATTTCTTACTCGCGGTTTGTTTGGCATTGACTGTTTCGGTTACAAAAATGGCTGAGTCATCGCGACATTTCGCAAGCGGTCCAGACGGAAAGTTGATACTTCAAGGACCCGAGCTGCGGATCAAGGCTGGTGTGTTGGCTCTGTTTGGCGTTTTGGGAATTCCTCAAGCGGTATGTTTTTTCTCTGTTGAGTATCGACATTAGGATGCCTCTTTTCTTATTCTTTCTGGACAAATAACAATTCACTGTTTTTCTTAGACTGTTTTCAGCTGATAGTTAGAACAAGACTATTACTAATGATTTACTTGTATGCTTCTTCTTTTATGCAGATAACTTTTAGTATCCCTTTTGCTTTGGCATCTATTTTCTCCAGTAACGCAGGCGCGGGACAAGGTCAAATTTAGTTTCATACAATATTTCTTGTTCATTGCGAATGCGATAATGCACGGTAAGGTTTGTATGCATCATTCATCTTGTTAATTGTTGTTTCAGGTCTCTCTCTTGGGGTCCTCAATCTTGCCATTGTTGTCCCACAGGTATTTTGTATACTCTGTATGTTTATTTAAATCAAATGCACTATAAATCTAAAATGTATTAGAGTTAACTTAGCGTTAAACGATACTTGAACATAACATAATCAAGAACCCACCCCCACTCCTTGCTCCCATATTTCGATTGTTATGAGAAAACGATCTCTACTTATGTGATCGAGATACTTACTATATATATTTTCCTGTTATGTTTTGACAGATTTTTGTATCTGTTTTAAGTGGTCCTTGGGATGCTTTGTTCGGGGGTGGGAATCTACCCTCGTTTATTGTAGGAGCAATATCTGCAATTGCAAGTGGGATATTTGCACTTACTCTTTTACCAACTCAAGTACCAGATGCTCCCTCGAAGTTGCTTGTAGGAGGATCCCATTGATGAGGAGATATACATATTTATGGAACAGTCCTCGAACTATATAGTTTATTTATTGTAATCGATGTAATTGAACAACAAGATCTGACTCTCTCCCACATAGGATTAGGATAGATTGTTTGTACTCGTGCTCCTACCAACGGCCTTGAAAGATTAGAGCCAGATTCAAGATTCAGAGGGGTTCGTGCTGTATAGACTTGGACCGAAATGAAGGCATT
The DNA here is from genome assembly GCA_003412495.2 of Echium plantagineum. Taxonomy (NCBI): domain Eukaryota; kingdom Viridiplantae; phylum Streptophyta; class Magnoliopsida; order Boraginales; family Boraginaceae; genus Echium; species Echium plantagineum. The sequence goes on along the minus strand of CM016567.1, from coordinate 4,461,131 downwards.
TGAAGGAGGGCAAAGGCGCTGATCTAACCGACAAATAGCATTGATGATGAGAAACATCTCAGTGTCGGCATTGTAATTATTAGAACAAAACATAGACAGGACATTTGTATTTCGTTTTGGGGAGATACGTAGTCAACCCACAAAGTTATCGTGGGTATGGTCTATTCATTGTAAAACTTCTCTATTCGTATATAAGAATTTTCCTTTTAATTTCTTGCAATACATGGAGGAAACTGTAAAAATCAATTTCGAAATGATACAACTGCTGAAAACTCTTTCATTAAATTTGCAGGCAATAAATTTGCTAAATTGATTATTGAATTAAAATATATCACCATTCACTTGTCTTTTGTTGATATAATGGCTCCATAATGTGATTAAATTTCCTAGCTGAGCCAACTGTTAATTTATGTTAGGGGCCTATACCGTTGGATAAAACCGTCATTTTAACGGCTTTCATGCGGAGTACATGAACAAAATAAATCGTTGACTCCACTAATCAAGGACTTAAATTTTCCTTGGAATCAACCTCAATCGAATTGAGGTTGCATTATAATAATGTGATGTTAGCACCATAACTCTTTACCCGTTAAACTATGATCGAGCTAGTACCCTATAAAGAGACTGATACCATTATTTTAGCAAGATTTAATATGTAAAAGTGTAGAACCATACTACTATAGCATACTATACACAGAGTGATTGAAATTCAACAAATCTTCATTAGATCTCCTCAACCAGGTACCCGAAATTATTTCCCAATTTTGCTGTCCATTTTCATTTTGTAATAAGCATATTTTTTACAACATTTTTATTTATTGTTGAAGAATTCAGACTTGCATTAAGAAATGAACGTGAGGTTTTATGAATGTGCATGGGTTTTATTTGTAATGCATGTGAACCGGTAATTACACATGTGTTTGATAAAATGGCGCTATGAATTTACGACATGTGGGATGGCATCCTACGGTTTCCGCAATTTAATTTTGGCCTTTGATTTTTACACTCCAAATTATATAACCACACTCCACTTTATCACTTTTTGAAGATTTTTATAGAGTAAATTGAAGGGTAAAATAGAGAAAATGGAGTGTAGTAATCAATGTTTGGAGTGTAAAAATCAAAACCCTTAATTTTCTAGAAATTGGAGGTGATGAAGTTCTTAGAGGTCTTGTAAAAGTTTTTGCTAATGGTCCTCGGAGTAAAATCATCAGTGGCGGGACGAGGACTTTTATATAGGGGAGCGGATAAATTGATATTAACAAATAAGGGGAAAACACAAAGGGCGCCGAATGGAATAATTTCTAAGAAATTGAATTTAATTTTTGAAAAATGAGTAGTTTAATTATATTTTTTCAAAAGAAGTGTGACCGCTCCCCTATGCGGAACACCTTGTTCTACGAGTGAACTTATGGTTTATCTAGAACGCGTTCATGCATTATGTTAGATATCAAGGAAAATTCCTTTTTGCTATATAAGGAACTTTTGTTTTTGACTTCTCAGTGTTCGTGGTGATGTAATGATGCTTTAGACACGGTAGTGTGTGTCGTTGAATATGTTATGTTGTTGACCTTATGAGGGATGTTTGTAGTTGTACAGATTAGGCTGCATTAGAGGATGTACGATTTCATTTGGATGTGAAGGGAGTTGATTGCTCTAATAATGTGGAGGAGCAAAGCTAGTGTGCGAATAGGGGCTTTGATTACTCTCCTCATTTGGGTTGGAGTTTCTGCACTTTATGGGTTGCTAAAGCCATCCGTAAGTGGTTGTATCCTGACTTATATGTTTCCTACATATATCCCCATACCGACTCCACCAAATGTTACTGCTTCGAGGTACGGGTTGTACTTGTTCCATGAAGGGTGGAAAAAGATTGATTTCAAGGAGCGTCTCAAAAATCTTAGTGGTGCTCCTGTTCTTTTTATTCCAGGCAACGGAGGGAGCTACAAGCAGGCAAGTCTATATATGTCCCTGGTTTCTGTGTTGACAATCTCGCAACATTTTTAATTCTGTTGTAATTAAAGGCTTGTCAAAAAGTTCTATATATGGGAAGTCGTGCATCTGATCAATGAAGTCACATACATTCCATGGTTGAAGTTCCTCACACGTTCACTTACACATGTATAGGTTCCAAGGGCCCAAAGTGTCTGTAAAAGAATGACACCCTCTTCCCCTTAGTACAATTGATATTAAAAATGAATGCTGCAGCCATGCCGTTGGGGGTAATTACTCCCTTTGTATAAGTATAAGTGATCGTTTAGGATAAGGATGTATTCAAGTTGTCTCTTTTGTCCTTCAGTAATAAGAGGTAATCATTACACTTCAACACGAGAAATAAAACTTTAAAGGGACAAAATTTTTAAAGATAATGAATAAGTATTTCTTTTGCTTGAAGGAATGAAATATGTTGAGTACGCCTTTTAGTCTAAACAAGCACTTATATTGATATCGAGGGAGTTGATCCAACTTACTTCAACATTAACTTACCTTACAACATTGTTCACAAAGGATTCTGCAGTTGAGTCATAGAACAATCTCAGTGTAAGTAGTATATCTATTAAAATATAATGTATCTGTCTCCACCCTCTTCCTATTCAACGGTTCAATATAAGATATAAACAATATATCTAATAGCTGTTGAACTAAGCATATGATGCATAACTATGTACCGGGAAGAAAATAGCAACTATTGTCCAAACTTTCTGTTATTTAATCCTTTACATTGTCGCAGGTAAGATCCTTGGGTGCAGTATCAAATAGAGTTTTCCAAGGATTGCCTCTTGATCGACCCAAGAAGACAGAAAATAATGATATTGGCATAACAAATATTGGATTACCTAATCAGTATGGTGGCATGCTTGATTGGTTTGCTGTAGACCTTGAAGGCGAACACTCTGCTATGGATGGTCGAATACTTGAAGATCATACAGAATATGTAGTTTATGCCATTCACAGGGTATGATTTTTGTCAAATTTCCATCAATATTATCAGAGCCTCATGTTATAACTTAAGTCTGGGAATTTTATCTTCCACAATTTATTAGGAACCCCGCTAGTGTGCTAGAGTCCAACAAAGATAAAAGGTTTTCTTCTGATATGATGGCAATGATTTATTATTGCCTGCTTCATGCCACTATGATATAGATTATGGACCTTGACTTGGATCCGTTGGTTGATTTTAGCTTGTTTGTTCTGACATGGTTACCATTTCTTACATGTTAAGTTACTTCCATCTGGTGTTATATATATATATATATGTTATATATATATATATATATATATATATATATATATATATATATATATATCGCGTAATCGCCATAGTGTCTCCATACACCTATCTCAGTCATGTGTTTCCATTTTTGAAGATTCTGGATCAGTATAAAGAGTCTCATGATGTCAGTCTACAAGAAGGTGCTGCAAGCTCCGGAAATCTGGCTAGGAGTGTTATTTTGGTTGGTCACTCTATGGGTGGTTTTGTTGCTAGAGCATCTTTAATACATCCACATTTGAGGAAGTCAGCTGTGGAAACTATTATGACCCTTGCAACTCCACACCAGTAAGTCTTTCTATTTTTCTTGAGGTTCTCACAGTTTCTAATCCTCGCTCCAAAATAATAACTTATTTACTTCTACACTCTTCCAGGTCACCTCCCTTGGCATTGCAGCCATCCTTGGCTCATTATTTTGCTCAAATAAATCAGGAATGGAGAAACGGATACGAGGTCCAGACTTCTCGTGGACGTTACATCTCTAATGCTCCACTTTCTCGGGTTGTTGTTATCTCCATTTCAGGTGGTTATAATGATTACCAGGTACTGGTTTCCCTGTATGTCTCATTTTTAACTCCACGTAGATAAAAACATCTTGATCATAGGACCCATGAAGATGCAATCGAACATGAGTTTTGATGCATTTTTTTTGAAAACTAATGAAGAGAGCACACAATTATATTTAGTGGTACAAGGAGTTGGAAATTCTACTTTGAGGATGAGCCATGGATGGACTCAATGGGGGGACATGTCAATCTCGTTTATTAGGAATGTGTTATGTATAATACTGGAGCTTATAGTTTCATTTAATAGTTTTGACAGTGGACTAGTCCTGCTAAGGGGTTTCACTGACAAAAGCGGGGTAGAATAGTTAGGACTGAGAGAGTCTAAACCCCACAATATCAGATAACGCAAAAAGATAGGAAAAGAAGAAAAAGGCTATCGGTGCTAATTACGAGACTACAACAGGTAAGTTGTAATTTTTGTTATTTCAAGTGGCCCCTCCTTGGAATTAATACACTTAATTTTGTGAATGTGCGAGTTTAAAACTTCTTTTCAACTCTTAGCTTACCATGCTCTCCACTGGTTTTTGTCCCATAGAATGATACTTGGCCAGGAGCACTAACAATTTAATTTTCCAACTATTTGTATTTTGTGCTTAATGCTGTATTATATTACTTTGTAACTTCATACACATTTAACCTCATTTTTATCTATGGGTAGTCCTGGAACGAGATCAGGCCAATGCCTCTATCTAATACCTCTCTTTAGCCTATGCATTATGCGTTACATCCTTTTATTCCATGTTATAGGTGAGGTCAAAGTTAGAATCACTTGATGGTATCGTGCCCCCTACCCATGGGTTTATGATTACTAGTACAGCCATGAGGAATGTGTGGTTATCTATGGAGCACCAGGCTATCGTATGGTGTAATCAGTTAGCTGCACAAGTAAGTTATGGTTCCCTTTCAATGCTTGTTGTGATACTTAATAGAAGTTCTCAATCTTTATAATGATGTTTCAGGTGTCCCGTACACTACTTAGTCTTATAGACAAGGAAACTGGTCAACCTTTCCCTGATGTACTCCACAGGGTAGCTATATTTATGAAAATGTTTCATAGTGGAGTGCCTCAACATTTTGATCTAACAAAATCAGAAGTCGGGAAGAATTCAATTGAGATGGATTCGCAAGATGGAAAATCTGATACTGGTACCATTGAGGATTATTTGAGCAATGATTTAATCTGTTTAGTAACCTTATCCTAATTGGATAATCTGAACATGATTCAATTTAATCAGTCAAGATTTTGAACTATGGCTAATGCGCAGTCTGTTGTAGTATATTGACATCATTGTTGTTGCGTATTCGCGTGGTAATAGCTTTTGATGCTCAAAATGCACCACTGACTCTGCGAATCTTGCTATATTGCTCTTGGCTGTGTGCATTATTTGTTGTGGTTTGCTTTATTATTTTATGATGCCCTTCTTTGTTCCACATTAACATGTTTTAAAAGAAATAAAAATATCTAGAATTGTTAAAATGTTGCCTTGATATTCCATCTGTCTAATTGCTGATATTTCTATGCTCTTTTAGATCTTATCAACTCACTAGTTTAGCCGAATTTAAATTTCTGATAATTTGTTTAATGCAGAAACTCAGCTGTATGGCTTATCTGCTTGTCCTAGTAGTGCATTTGGGAATCATGAAATTGAAAGAGACCTATATATTCAGACAACTACAGTAACTATTGTTGCATTGGACGGGAGGAGAAGATGGTTTGACATTGATAAGTTGGTTAGGATTCCTCTGAGTTTAGTATTCCATTCCATTAAGCACACATCATTCGTAGGTTCAGAGATTGGCGCTGTTTACCCGAGTTCTAGAATTTAATTAGTTTCTTTGCAGTAAGCATAGTAGTTTAGTTCATTAAAAGGGAGACATTTCTGTTTTCTTTTTTGCTTTCAGAATGCACCTCACCATGCACGTCATTGTAGTTGATGCTGCTAAACATCAAATTTGTTTGTTGATTTTTAGGGATCGGATGGAAAAGATAACTTTGCATTTGTCACAAATCTTGCTCCTTGTTCTGAGGTCCGTATCCATCTTTGGCCAGAGAAAGGAACCTCAATGTCGGAGTCTGTCAATAAACGTGCTTTGGAGTTCACTTCAAGGATGGTGCCTATCCCAAGAGGAACATCATCAAGGCAGGTATTAGGACTTAATAACTTATCACATGATAGTTAAGAAAGCATCATCTCTAGATCACTTATTTTGCAGTTCTTCTTGTGATTTTCTTTTTGTTTTAATTTTTTTAGCAAGCTATTTGCTTGATAGGTTGAGCCAGGTAACCAGACTGAACAGTCTCCTCCATCAGCTGTCTTTTGGTTGAATTCAAGTGACATGAGAGGCTTTAAGTTCCTGACGATCTCAGTGGCACCTCAACCGGTATTTTCTATTGTTCTTCAGCCATTTTTGTTTTTCTAATACATGAGCTCAACAACTTCACCAACCTTTCATGTCTTGAATTCTATGGTGGCTTGAACAACCAAATAATTACATTAAAATGAAAAGAAAAAGATAACTGAAACCCGTGAACACAAAAATTTGGTTAAAACAATATTATAAACAATATGTTAGTGGTTGTTTTACTCTGTTGGTGTTGACTCCCTGTAAGTGCAACAAGCAGATGTATATTGCTATTGATAGGACATAGTACAACACTTTCCATAATATTGCTCTGTTTGGAATGTCATAATTAAATTTAATAATCCTGAGTTATGTTGAATTTAATTGTGGAAATTTTTGGATATTCGACTTACGTGGGCTTCTGCCTTTTGGTCCAAAAGAAATAAAAAGAAACAGAAGTTCATATTTTGCAGAAAAATTTACCTGGTGATTCTGAGTGTACCTCGGGATTGGTGTAATTTTTTTTTTGTTTATAGTTTATGGCATTTACCTGGTGATAGTTAATTTATAGTTTATGGCTATGAGCTTTAAGTTGTTAGGTGTTAACTTCAATTACTTCTGAGTGTAGCTCATGACTGGTGTGAACATTTATTGCGAGTAGTGTACTTAATCTTTGTCATTTTATGTAAAACTTTCTAATTAGTTTAGGTTAAATATTACTTAATCCTTCTAACTTGTGTCTATGGTTCAGAATCTTGTGCACTCAGTGTTGTGCCATAGCCCTTGCAAACTGTCTCGCAGCTCTCACTATTGCTGGTGTTCTATAGCCCTCAGAAACTATCTTGTGGCTCTCGCTGTTTTGCAAATTTATCATGCTCTGGGCATAATGAGCTGACATGTTATAAAATTGGGCCTTTCGGTTGTGTGTCCTGTAATGATTATATGGTCCTTAACCGACAGTAATAAGTAGTACCTGTATAAGTTTTGTGCATGTATGAATGAAAAGATTAACCAGTATGTTTAAGATGGCTCTTGCCATCTTGGAGGTCTTATCGATGTATTACATATTCTCAGCGTTATTATAAAGTGTATGAGACGCTTCCACCTTCTTTCTTCTCCTTGATGCTGTTATATCCTTATTTCTAGTCGGTATTTCTCAGACTTTGTCAGGAAGACCTCTGCCAGCAACTTCCATAGGAGTTGGTCAATTCTTCAATCCACAGGAAGGCAAGAGAAGTATATCTTTAATATCTTTGGTCCTTTCCATGTTTTCACAAAAGGTGAGTTGTTCTTAAACTGCTGCAGTTTATTTAGGCAATCCTATTTAACATAAATATTAGCTATGGCTCTACAATTTACAATCGCTTCTTGATATGTTTCTCTCCTATTACAGGAATTGATTTTGGGGAAGGATCATCCTTTCCTCTTTAATATCTCGTTCCCTTTTAGTTTAGGGCTTCTTCCAGTTTATTTTGCTATTAAAACAACTGGTTGTGGGATAAAAAAGTCAGGAGTTTATGACGCTGAGCCTGAAGATCCTGAAACTGGCAGTGAGTACTCCCTTTATCCTTCAATCCACCATATATCATGTCATCGATCATCAATAGCATTCTATATGTTCATTTTTGTGAGGTACGATACATTCTTATTAAGGAAAAGTATAAAGTAAACAAATTTTCTATTGCTTAAGTTCTGCATGGCTTTTGAGAAAATTTGTCGTGGAGAAAGGCATTCTTTTTTGTGAAGCAGTTGACCTATCTTTCAGGTTTGCATGTTCCATCATAAGAGAATGTTTGATGTTAATTACCATGCAGTTATCTAACACTCACGCTAATCAGTTGAATTTTTTCAAGTATAGATACTTTGTACAATACCGAGTTCATATATTTGAAGATTTATCATGTGTATTCTATAAATGCTATTATTTTGTCTGGGTGTGCAGGAATTTGTGAGTTACGCTGTTTTCCACCTGTAGCTCTTGCTTGGGATATCGTATCTGGTCTGCACATATATCCAAATCTTGATTCTAAAGTTATCGTTGTGGATTCCTCTCCGTACCTCTGGGAATCTACAAAAGAGGCAGATAAGACAACTGTCTTGTTACTGGTATATAACCTAGTCAATAAATTAGCTTCTTAGAGTCATCACATGATTGAGGAGTAGACAATGTTTTTCAATCAATTCTATGAGTAATATCCTGTCAACTTGACTTATTTAACTGTATTTCAGATAGATCCACATTGTTCTTACCAAAAAAGTCTTGGCATTTCAGTTACAACAGCTGCAGGAAGATTTGTTCTTGTTTATTTTTCGCAGGTTAAATTATTACTTCTTTCGTTTTTCCTTTTATAACTGGTGATAAACTCAATTTTCACTCTATGACTGTTGGTGTGCAGATTATTGGGTTATCCATAGCAGTTGTCTTCTTTTCTCTTATGCAGCAAGCATATGCGTGGGAGATTGGCCTTCCAATACCTTCAATGCTTTCAGCTCTGGAGTTGAACTTGAAACTGCCATTCGCATTCTTACTGGCAGTGTTCCCTGTTTTGTTTGCCTTGTCGATCTCCTTCCTAAGTTCACAGTCACTACCACCGTTCATAAGCATTGTTGTCTCAGTCATCTGCTATCTACTTGCAAATGCGACTATGATTTTGTTGATAGTGGCGTCTCACTTAGTATTCTATCTAGTTGCCATCATCCATATGTTTATCAAGAAAAGGTCAGTTCTTAATCAATATCACTATCTGTACATTTGTCCTAGTGAAATATTTTAGATTTTAGTAGCCATGTAAGGTAGATTCTCCATGCTTATCGAAAGAGGAATAACCAGAATCAACAGGAAGTTAAATTCCATCAGAGTCCGGCAAAGCTACCTTTTCCCTTCTACATAAAGTGAACCTACTCATGTACTTGTATATTCATGGTGTGGTCTTATTTTGAAGTGCTAACAATTTGTCTAATGCTAAATGATGTTATACAAACTAAAATATCTTCTAAGATTATGATAATCAGACTACCATGTACTTTTGTTCTATTCCATGTATCTAATTTAAACCCTATGTTCTCTTAGAAATGGAAGGTGCTTTAAGTCGTCTTTTCATTTGCGCCATGTGTATTGATGATATGGCATTTCATGCACTAATAAACATATACCATTTGCAGGTTCAAAACATGGGAAGGAAACTCTAAAATTCACTCCGCTTTGTTGTCATTTAAGGTGATTGTGCTCCAATTACGCATATGTTTGAGAATTCATAATGCCAACCATATCAATGACCTTGTGACAACCACTTTTTTGATGAATCAATTAATAGATGAAAATGATCTCCTATTTAATGAAACAGGTGGCGAGGATTATGACGACAAATCCATTGCTTGCTTCTGCACTTGTTGCTAGTATTTTAGTATGCCTTGTTCATCCAGCTTTGGGTCTATTTGTCTTGCTCTTGGTTCATTCGGTTTGTTGCCTCAGTGCAATAACCAGGTACACTTCTAAATAATAAACGTGACATGTATCTGTCTATTTCTTTTTCGAAAGAACTATACATTATTTTTGTTTACACTAAAGGTAACGAGAAAGAAAATCCCATGGTGTAAGTGCATCTGGATATAGATTTGCGCTATGCCTTCCGGTCATGAATCCCAAAACTAGCTCAGGATTGCTTGAGTTATATCTACATGCAGTTTCTAGCGGTTTAAATGCTTCGAAATCCTGTTTGCCTCCTTCCTTAGCCACATGATGGTCCAAACATGTTCAAGAAATCTTATTAGGTTACCTATTAATCTAAGACATGATTTTACCTCCTGCTCTTAGGCTTTTTTTGAACATGCTTTTAAAATTTATGTTTTTCTTTTGGCACCTAGACAAATATCTTACTCTTATCTGATGAGTGAAGCATGTTTGGTTGTACTCCTACTTATTTGTCTTCCAAAATGAGGGATAGTGATCCGAAATAACCACTTTCCCTTGTGAACAGTTTTTTGATGACTTCATTTTTCAGCTATTTGCGGACCGAGTCTAACGGTGGGTTATCGCTATATGGTGGCAAATATCTCAACCGAGTCTCATCAGGGACCCCCGATAGTCCACAATCTGGAAGCTGTTACATTGAAACACAACTGGAGATCTTCCATCACCGTCATGGGTTGTTCATTTTGCATCTCCTTGCTACATTTTCATTTGTTCCATCACTGAAGGCCTGGCTTCAGGTTTGTTTTGTCTGCAAGCAATGAATATAGACACCAACTCAATATAATCTATATCTAAATTGTTAAATTAATATCTTTTCTTCTGGTCAAACATCAAAATTTACCTTCAAAGTTATTCAATTTGTGTACTTCAGTTAGTAAACTAGTATCTTACATGTTAAAATACAATTGAAATACTACAGAAGTGTATGTTTTTTTTCATGGTCGAAGTTCGAGTTTTAGTCAAGTGCCTCAAACAGATACAATGGTAGTATAAGGTTGTCTTTGGATTTTGGCCGAATGAATTTGAAATTCTTAGTTACAGCACATTATGAGTAAGCAAAAGCCTCTTCTTTTTGTTCGTCGTCAGGTTTTATATGCAATTAGTCTCTTTTAAGTTTTTGAACTAACAGGCTTTTTTCTTTGTGCGTGTAGAGAATTGGCATCCGCCACAGCATTCCGTGGCTGTTAGATTCTGTTCTTTGCCTGGGCATTTTGCTGCACGGCTTTTGCGATCCAAAGCCCCAGTTGAATTTTTTTATGTTTCGGGTTCTTGGTATGCAAGGGTGGGAGTTCAGACTAAGCGTCGTCTATCTTATTGCTGGCTACTTCTCCTTTCTTGGTGGCCTGGCGCTGGCTCCATATCGAGCATTCTATGCGATGGCAACAATCGGAGTTATTTCCTTTGGTTGTAGGATAGTGCAGAGGAGAAATAGAGTGACAGGTGAATCACATTATAGCAGCAGAAAACACTCACACAGGCATTGATAGGTTGATAGAGGTTTTGTGTGATCTCTAGATTTAATATTTAAAGCTTCTGTTATCTAATCCCCACTTCGGCGGTCTTCAACCACTTAATTAAATTGATAGATTCAAAATAACTAAACGAATCAACTAAACAAATATATTGGGCATAAATAACAAAAAATTCATAACAATGTCGACGAAAAGAATACCAAATAAAAGCATGCCTATAGCAATTCTCACTATTAGACTCTTGTTGATGCCTGTATTCACAGGATTGGTTATGGTTCTCTTACGAATTTTTCTCCTAATGTATTAATTACACAATTTGATTCCTAGATTTTGTATAAATTGCATGATAGTTCTTTATAGAAATCTTAAGAGAAAAAATATTAGTAGAATCATAACTTTGTATGTTACTTAGTCTGATCTGTTATATGCATACCTAAATAGTGCTTGTCAGGAGTGAATTTACAATTATGCCCCTTCCCCTATTTGTAAAGGTAGTGATTGAGGAACTTGACAAAGGTGCAAAATGGTTATTTCACAGTGAAAAGTAAAACGGGTTGGGTTTGCATGTAATGCAACCCTATTTAGTCCAATAAATGGAAAGTATTCAAATGGTGGATTGGCATAGAAAATATTCCCAGAAATTTCCCCAGGAGGCAGTTTCATTTCTCCTTAAAACATCAAAACTTGAAGAATTATAGGAGATATTATTTGATCTTCAAGCTAAATCGGTAATAAATCTCTTTGTATCTTAAAGTCTGAATCTCTTTTCATCTTTCACTTAACTTTAAATTTGGAGTTGAGATTGATTATAATGATTACGTTATGTTTGATCCAGAATTCTCATAGTAGCTTTGGCGTTGATCACTTATTTTACTTCTTAGTACCAAGTTTAAACAATTTGATGATCTTTGGTTGACTTTCTAGCTGCTTTGATGTTCAATTTACTATCTACTACCACCACTCAATATTTTTGCTAGAAGCTAAAACGTTAATGATTGTAAGTTGCTTTTACTTTGGATGATAATATAGCCGATTTAATGATTTGGTCTTCACTTCTAACTTTTTGTGGTCTGGGTCTATGATGGGTTTATCTAGTTTGATCGTTTGCATATATACTTCTTTACGGCTTCGATGTTGGAAGTGAGGATTCGAGCGTCATAGAGCATTCAGCTCAATTTCAGGCTTTCAGCCCAACCTTATAACGAGGTTGGAGCTTAGATTGAACTATAGAGAACATGACCTCGAATCTAACTTTCCGAGACCATGGCCTAAACAATCCCTTATACTGAACAAGAGGAACTAGTCATCTTAATGAGAGACGCCTAAGATGTTAATTTACTTTTATGTGGTGTCACGAAAGTGTGATGATCAAGTCTATATTGTTGTGATGTCTTTTATTTTACTTCAGTTCTGTTCTCGATAAACTTAGTCATCCTTACTCATATTATGACCACAGGACAATGTGGAGGCTTCCTTATATGTACAATGTATCCTTCTCTGCTAGTAATTCACCATGCGAAATTCAGTTACAACATAACTCTCAGGTTGCGCAAGCGATGTATCGTCAAATTTGTAAAGTTGTAGCAAGTGATGAGGGGCCAAAAATGTGTTTTGGCCCACTTTATGATGATGTTGTTAGCGCCTCATTGGCAAATTCAACATTCAATTATATACTGTCGAAATCACCTGGCGAGAATGAAGCTAAACTAGAAAGATACAAAGCTGCGGTGAGTAACGACATACTAACACATGCAAGATTATCATATGGGAGTAGCCAGGGGCGTATAATGAATATGACTGATGATGAGTTTCAATGGATGATGATACGCGATGGTTCTACCATGCTTTTGCAATCACTGAATTGTCTTGGTCATTCTGCAGGCCAAGAAACTTTTGGAAGAGTATGGACTCCCCAATCAGAAAAGGAGTGTTTTGAATCAATATTCTTTCCAGGCAATCAAATATGCAACTCAGTGCTTCAGAAATTGCTGCAGCAAGACTTTTTCAAACAAATCATTCAAACGCATGAATGGAGGAAGCCATCAGATTTGTTCAGGAAAGCCTTGTATATGTGTCTTTTGAGACCGAACCTGAATGGCATTGATCAAGTATCGTGTTTGGGTGCAACAAAGAATTACTTTTTTGATTGCAAGGAAGAAGTATTAGATGGAGAACCTTCTGACGTGCTCCACGCCTTGCATATGTTGGCACTTGGAAAAGGAGACCATCTTCACTCTAATGATGGTTTCCCCGTTATTTTTGATGAACCGATATCTTCAACAACTACAGACTTGATTAACAAAGGTATAGTCTTTAAAGGTATGAAGGACTTTGGTGTAAGGGGCATTAAGTTCGAATCTGGTTTGTTTGGTGGAAAACTTTACATGCCCGTTATTCTTGCTGATGAGCATACAACTTTAGTTTTCCAAATGCTTAAAAACTACGAGTGTACTGAAAATTTCTCGAGTGAAGACCGCGAGGTAACTTCTTACTTGGGCTTGATAAAGGATTTCATTCAGACTGAGTCAGACACGAATATGCTTGCCCAGACAGGGGTGATTGGAGACAATCTTATCTTCAGGAATAATTTCGCTGTTACATTGCGTGGTATGGACTGCATAGTGACATGTGAGCATATCAAGTATGTGAAGCTTCAAGTCAGAGATTATTTGAGGGTGAATTATCTGAAGCCTTGTTCCAAAACTACCACGCTTATTTTGGCAGCATTTGGGGCAGTGGGGACAATATATGCCATAATTCAAAATCACAACAAATCAAACTAGGCGATGCACCAAACTGATGGTAAATATATTATTGAATGACATCAATGTATCTATGTTATATACTCTCTCCTTTTTTTTCTTTTTTTTTGAGAAGATAGTTATATTTTTATTTAATAACTTATTTTAGGTGTTGCTTACTGTGCACCCACCACTATGCGTTAGAGCTTCTAGGCGTCTGTCCCAAGGTCCAGGAAGAAGTAAATGACGGAAGAGTTGGTTACTTCTTTGTCATATATTTTAGAATGATCTTGGATATTTTGTAACTAAATATTTGATTGTTTTGAACATTAAGTTACAAAATGATTTGAATCATTATAAACACTCATGTCGAAATCGGTATTCAAGTATTGAGTCAATTCATTGACATCTTGTATTTGTGTGGAAGAATTAACGTGGATTGTTGCAATTCATGTCTACGATGATTATGTTGACTCTTTATTTTGACGCATGAGTGAACAATATTAAATTTACTAGGTGTTGACCGACTAGGCATGATTTGAAAATGCTTTGCCTGAAATTTGTTATACATTGTAAATTTTGTATTTTCTTCTTATCATAGTCATTAAGTTTAGGCTTATATTCTTTTGGCTCCTGCACTATCGAGACGTTTTCGCTCCGCCCTCTGAAGTATTTTAGTTTTCAAATAAAGGACTGAACTATCCTTTTCTTCAATTTACCCCTTTTTTTTCGTTTCGCCCCCTGAAGTATTTTTTTCGCCAAAAAAGTGAATTGAGGTAAGGGCAAAATAGAAAATGCATATATAATTGGATTTTGAGGCAAAATTTATAATAATTAAAGATGCGAGTTCACTAATAAAATTCAAAAAAATATTTTTAATTAATAAATAATTAAAAAATTCTCCTCCTTCTTTCCCACCCCTACCCCTCCTTCATCTTCCCCGTAACCCCCCCTCCCCCCAGTCCTAACACCCCCACTCATCACACCCAATTATTCTCTTCCGCAAATCAATAAAATCCATTTTCCCTATCTTACGTTTCCCCTAACATGAAAGTACATATACTTGACCTCCCTAAATTGATTTCACTCCATAAACCCTTTTATACATACTCCTACAATAATTATATGAGTATTTCTTGACATCAATTATGCCACAAAATATATAAAGATTCAATTATCATTTGATTTTTCTGTGTTGTCATCAATTTTAGGAAAAATATATACATAAAGATCCAACTTTGTTTGATCATGCTTTTTTGGCATCAATTTCTTGACAAGATATATATAAAGACTCAATTTGTATTGCCTTCGTCAAAATCTTGAACTTTTGGGTTGACCCAAGTTTTAGCTGTTTATTATGATTTATTGTTTATTCATTTGTGAGGGATTGATATATTTGAGTTTGCAAGAAATGAATAATGGTAATCAGAAGAAGAGAAATTTTCAGATCGAAGCGTTTAAGCACAGGGGAAGATGAAGGAGGGGGATGGGGTGGGGGGTTGGGTAGGGGTGGGGGGTTGGGTAGGGAAGAAGGAGGGGATTTTTTAATTATTTATTAATGAAAAACATTTTCGATTTTGTCCTTACCTCAATTTATTTTTTTGGCGAAAAAAGTACTTCATGGGGCGGAACGAAAAAAATAGGGTAAATTGAAAAGAATGATAGTTCAGTTTCTTATTTAAAAACTAAAATACTTCAGGGTGCAGAGCGAAAACATCTCGCTACTACAGGGGGCCAAAAGAAAATAAGCCTTAAGTTTATCATTATGTGGTTCTAAAGCACCATAACACAAATCAACAATTATATGAAAATTCTTAAGTTTTATGTTAGGATCCCATAAAGACACCAATGGCATATGCATAAGGTATAAGATGAAAATACTTTTTAATTTTCCCCCTATGTTCAAAATCATGTCCTTGACTACATAGGCATCTCTATATTTATTCATATGCATGACAAGATCATGGGCGGACATAGCATGTAAGAATGATATTCACATGAATACCATATCAAAAGTAAGAAGTGTCCCAGTGGTAATAGTTAGTATAGAGAAGGTCATAGGTCCAATCTCTACGACTGCCACTCTGTTTTTCATTCTCGGCATTTTTTTCATTCCATTCTCAATCTCATCATTTAACTCTAGGCTAATGTCATAATCACATATCTATATGTAGCCCACAAGAACCCTAATACATACAACTTACTAGTCACGTTAATTCGTAATCCATACAAGATATAATCTACTACCACATTAGTAACCAGAGACAACAATACATTCACAACTTAAATTTCAATAGTTTCAAATCAATATCCAGGAGATAAATAATTATCATATTAATTATTTTTCAAGTATTATTGTATAATTATATTTTATTACTTGTTAAATTAATAAGTCGTATAAGGTAGAAAAATTAATTTAGGATTCTATTTTTCTAATATTAAAGTCTTAGTTATTTTATTAGATATACAATATAATCTATACTATATAATGCTTAAGGTCCTAAAAACCACATGTCAATCTCTCAATTTTTCTAATTAAGAATTTGTATATAAAAATAAATACCCACTAATTAACATTTCAATTCCTACAACTAAAAAAAATTACCCTATTCAATAAACTTAATATTACTATTAATTAAAATATTTTATTTTCAATGTTCTTTACAATATTTTATAATTTGTGAGATTCAATATTCTTTATTAATATATATTAATGATTTTTTTTGCATAATAAAGTAATTCGCACAAGTTAAACTGTGCCCAAATAACTCATTAATTTATGCGTAAAAAGAAAAAATTATCACATGCTAGATTATGCCTAAACAACTAGTTAACTTAATTGGTGATCGAGATATCGTCAACCGATTTCCAGCAATAAAAGAGAAAAGAATGCCGATAAAGTTGAATTAGTTTCAATTGTTATTTGATTTTATTAATGTAATATTTATAACCTTCGCAAAAATTGTTGAATGATGAAATGAATACCCCATATAAAACTCCTGGGTCCGTCCCTGGGCAAGATTAACAATGAATTCTAAAGCTAGGTGAATATTCTGACTATATTGAGTAAAAAATTGTTTAGTATAATTTTAAGTGACTCTAAGAACTTAAGCAATTCATAACAATATGACCATGCAGTATATGAGAGCGGCACATAATAATCATCACTTGGAGCATACAAATTATATATATATTTTTTAATTTATTCTTTGTAAAGATAAGCACATACTAGGAGATCATAAGTAGAATTCCGTCTTGTTTCACCATCCAATATTAATTTTTTGTAGTTCTTCGGGCCACTATTACCTTTTTCTGTACTTTTTTTTTCTTAACCCCACCCTGGACAACTAAAAGAACGACATTTCGCA
The DNA here is from genome assembly GCA_003412495.2 of Echium plantagineum. NCBI lineage: Eukaryota > Viridiplantae > Streptophyta > Magnoliopsida > Boraginales > Boraginaceae > Echium > Echium plantagineum. Next base: position 4,443,898 of record CM016567.1, on the reverse strand, counting down.
CATGTTAATAAACTCATCCCAAACGAAACAAATTCCATACCTATCAACTAATTGAAGTACATGTCATAGACATTTAACATGAAAAATTTCACTATAACCCGGTCTACATTCCATATTAACTGTTTCAGTGGCAAAACTATTGGCCGATGCATTATCAAACAAAATGGAAGCAATTTTGTTCGAACAATTATATTCCCGGGCACAAGTAACAATCCCTTTGGAAATTTGGGCATTATTATGTTTAGCAATGATCTAAAATATATAATCCTCCTTTGTAAAACCCAATCTTTATCTACCTAATAACGTGCTACACACATTATATCAAAATCATCAAAATTATCTATATAACTAGTCAAACAAACTTTCCACGACAAATTTGTAATTGTTGCGCTTAAAAGAGATTTTTCATCTTAAAAGAATCTAAAGGCATCACGTCGCAGTGTAGTAGGGGGATGCGTTTAGCTCAAGGGTTAATGACATTTTGAATCTAATTCACAAAACGTCATCCATCACAATGATTAAAAGGCAAACGGTACACGTTGTAACCTAAAACTAGCCGTTATGCTCCCCAACGTTAGAAAATATAGCCGTTGATTGTCTCGGTGCACCATGTGGGTTAAATCTCAGATTTTTACCCACCTCTAAATATCCGAAAAGAGTTACCACTTTACCACTTACAAACTTTTACCATTTCCTAAATACTTACTATCAATTATGTGTATACTTTCGGTAATGAGATTTTCAAGATCATATTAGAGCCGCCACGTGCTATCGTTGTAAGCCATACTTAATTTTATGTTATGTAAGATATAGTTAATGTTTTGTACTCCCTCCATCCCTAATTGATAAGGACATATTGACTTTTTTGGTCAAAATTTGTAAATTTTGACCATTAATTTTTAATAATCAATACAAAATAATATAATCATATGAGATGTTGTTAAATTCGTCTCAATGTACATTTTTAAGATATATACTCCTTATAATTTTTTCATTGACAGAATAAAAGATATTTACATTTTAAGTCGTGTCTCGAATACTGTGAAAAAGTAAATGTCCCTATCATTTAGGGATGGAGGGAGTATGTTATTAATTTTTTACGTAGATAATTATTTACTTACATTCTTAAATGACCAAAACAGAGGATTCTTCATATTTCGTTTGACATTGTCAACTACCTCTTGAAGGTACCGTGGAGGTCATGTGTGAGGACATGTTCCGGTGTCGGAATGTTCTTCGTGGATAAGACAAGGATTAGAAAGGCTTATACTCTTTATATGTAGTGAAGAAATTTTGTGTGTATGATTAGGTGGCACAAGAACATCACCTTTTCAGAAAAATGTTGTATGTAAACTCATTTTCCTTGTCTTGCATTATATATATATATATATATTAATTTTCTAACTTGTTTGTTAAGATGCAGATTTCACATCGGAAGTCGATGTTCTCCCGGGTCAATATATAATATTTTGGGCAACTCCCTCTATTGTCAATTGGTTTTAGAATGAAACCCCATAGACTCTTTATTTATGATATTAACAAGTATCACTCTTGGAATGTATCCATATGCACTAAAACCATGCAAATAGGCACTTGTCTTCATGCCAAATTCATAAATAAATGGTTACCATTTAAAAAATAACGTTTAGAAATTGAACTTCAAAAAACATTATCATCATGACCTTCATCGTGTGCTCATCATAATCTCCAGGTCATGATGAAGCACTTCATGTTCCATGCCATGACCTTTATAGTGACATCCAGAAGGTGTTTTGCATATTATACAACGATGAGTAATTATTGATAATGAGCACCTTCTGCATATGAAGATTTTCTATAGCTAGATATACCTTACCTTGTGTGAGAGTGACTTAGGGGTTTAAGTATTTTTTTAAGCACCTTGCTTAAGAAGGGTAATAAAGTTATTTACAAAATCAATTTAAATAAGAGGGAAAATATGGTTATTTTAATTTCAAGCCTTTAATATCGCGTGAAATGTTGAAAATTTGCATTATTCTCTCCTCAATAATTACTCTCCTACAATTTAGGCTTATTTTCTTTTGGCCCCCTAAAGTATCCAAAAGCTTTCGTTCAACCCCCTAAACTATTTCTTTTTTCAAAACAGGGCCTAAAGTATTGTTGTTTTCAATTTACCCCCTAATTTTCAAATTTGAAGAGATTTTGAGATCAAAAAATCGCGATGAAGGGTGTTTTAGTCTCTTTAGGGTCCCGTGTGAAACAAACCCACGCGCTTTTCTTATATCTAAACAGTCTCCAACATTAAATTAAAATATCAAAAGTCTCAAAAGTTCTTCTTCAACTTCTCTCTGTAAAAAGAAACCCAACTTTTCATCTTGCAAAAAACATCTCCATATTCGCAACCAAGATCAAACCTTTCCCCAAAATTACTGAAAAAAATGGCACCTTGGGTTCATAAACGAGGTCGACGACCCAAAAGAGTTGTTGAACAACGAATTTGGCGAAAGGAAGACGAAAGGTTCACCCTCCAAAATGAATACAGTAAGCCGTTTTTTCCTTCATTGTGATGCCGTTGTGTTTGTGTTCGATTGTTGTTAAAAAGTTTACATTTTTATGGGTGTTGTAAAATGAGTACAAATTAAGCACATGCATTAACTCTAGTTTCTATTTTTGTTTTCAGGACGAAATTTTGAGTTGTTCACCCTCAGAATTCATGGAAAGGGGGAGTTCAAGAAGTTTAGGGGGCGACGTGTATACGTTGGTGGGTGGGTGGGTTAGGCTAGTCGATGGCTGTTGTTCCGATTATTTGTCTATGTTGTTGATATCGGACATATGTGGAAGAGTGGGGTTGAAGGGTTACTCCAACTATTATTACAAGAAACCTATAAGTGACTTGGATAGTGGCATAGTACACTTAAAAAATGATATAGACTGCTTAGACATGGCAAGATGGGTACCGGGGGTAAGAACAATGGACTTATATGTCACTCATCCTAGTAGAGATAGTGTATATACGATGTTGTTGCTGGATTTGTATCGAGAGTTTAGACTCTTGTGGCCGAAATGTGTGCTAGCAGAAATTAATGAGGTCGAAGCTAGGTTGATATAAGGCGTGGATTTGCCTCAGCTTGAGTGGCATACTATGGAAATGGAAGAGGCAGGGGGTGGTTGCAGAATAGAAGAGGCAGGGGTGAAAACATGGAGGAGGAGGCAGGCTGTGAAAACATGGAGGATGAGGCATGGGGTGAAAACATGGAGGATGAGGCAGGCTGTGAAAACATGGAGGATGAGACAAGGGGTGAAAAGAACATGGAGGCAGAGACTGAAAAGAACATGGAGGCAGAGGAGGTTGAATTCAGGGAACTATGGAGACAGAGGAGATAAATGCTGCAATAGATATGGAGAATAAGTTGTTGGAAGCTGAAAAGGGGATGGAGGCAGAGGTGATGGAGGAAGAGGTGATGGAGGCAGAGGATTATACTCATTTCTTCAACGACTGTGATTTGGATACCGAGTTCTTCATGAATGATAATGAGTATGTCAACTATGGCGAGGAAAATGATGATGGTAATATGGTTGGTTGTTTCCAGAATGAAGAGGAAGCATTGGAGGCTATGGGACCTATCCTTGGAGATGTAGAAGCTGAGCATGAGGAGGGTGCCTTCGAGTGTTCTGAATAGCTCGACGAATTGTCTACTGATGAAGATGATGATGTAGTATCATCAAAAAGGTTGAAAAGAAAGAAGGTCGAGAAAGGAGATGGTAAGCCTATTGCATACAATAAAGTTTTACATAGGTTGAATCCAGTGTTAATCCCTCGTATGACATTTGCAAATGCGACGGAGTTTAGGGATTTAGTAAGAAACTTTTCTGTGAAGACAAAGAGGCCGATAAGGTTTAAAAAGAACGACAAATGGAAGATTGATGTTAGGTGTCAAATGGAAGGGTGCCAGTTTAGGGTATATTGTTCTAGAGTTGGAACAACGAATGATCTTGCAATTAAGTCGATTACGGGGGAACATACCTGTGGGGCTGTTATTCGAAATAATTTGGTGAATACCAAATTTTTGGCTCAAAGATTTGTCAACAAGATCCGAAGTGACCCTGCCTTGTCAATAGCACAGTTTATCACAGATATCAATCTGGAACTTGAGGTCGAAGTTACTCCAATAATGGCATGGAGGGCTATTAAAGAGGCTGGTTTTATGATGTATGGCAATGAGCGAGAGCAATTTGCACTGTTGAGGAGCTATGCACAGGTTTTGCTGGATACAATGCCTAATTCCACTGTTATTATCAAACAAGAAGAGCAAAAGTTTCAGCGAATTTACATATGTCCAGCACCTTTGAAGGATGGGTTCAAGGCTGGATGTAGGAGGTTTGTATGCTTGGATGGTTGCTTCCTTAAAGGGGGATTTAAGGGTCAAATACTGTGTGCTGTTGGATTAGATGGAGACAATTTTATATACCCTATGCCGTGGGCAGTCGTAGAGGTAGAGAATACAGATTCATGGACTTGGTTTGTTCCTTGCTGAAGGACGACCTCAACATAAATTATGAACCTGAAAAGTGGATACTGATGACTGATCAACAAAAGGTACCCCTGAACTTTCAATTGCCCCCTGAACTTTCATTTATCCCCTGAACTGTCAATTGCCCCCTGAACTTTCATTAGCCCACTGAACTTTCATTTATCCCCTGAACTGTCAATTGCCCCCTGAACTTTCATTAGCCCCCTGAAATTTTCTTCCTTCTTTACAGGGATTGGAAAATGCTATTTCAAGAGAGCTTTCATTGGCTGAACACAGGCTCTGTGTGAAGCATTTACATGCTAACTGGAGCAAAAGATTTGGCGGGAAAGTATTCAAAGACATGATGTGGGAATGTCCTTGTGATGCAAATCCAACATACTTTGAAGCTGATATGGAGAAGATTAAGGCTGTATCAGTAGATGCATACAATGCCTTAGAAAAACTTCCCCGATCCTCCTGGACAAGATTTGCCTTTAGACCTGGAACAAACTGCCCAATGCTAGTTAATAATTGGGCAGAGGCTTTCAACAAGGTGATTCTCAAGGCAAGAGATCAGCCAATTATCACAATACTCAATACAATATACCACACTTTGATGAACAGAATTCAAGAAGAAGGAAAGAGTGTGCGACGATGGAAGCGCGAAGTTTGTCCCAAGATACATGATACGTTGCTATTTCGAGAAAAGCAGACACAAAACTATATCACAAGGGCATCCAGATCTTCTAGATATTCTGTGTCGACTGCCTCACGTGGGGATGTCGTAGACATTCGGAAGATGACTTGTACCTGCGGATTATGGCAGCTAAGTGGTGTGCCTTGTGTACATGTCGTATGTGTCTTCAGATCTATCAACAAAGATCCAAGACCGTATGTCAATGATGCCTTCAGAAAACCTGCTTTTATGGCTATATATAGTCATTTTCTTGAGTCCCTACATGGTCCGACTCTTTGGCCAAAGCTAGATCTTCCTCCTATCATTCCTCCGGACATTAGAGTCATGCCAGGAAGACCCAAAAGATGCAGAAGGGTAGATCCACAAGAATTGAAGGAGCTTGAGGAGAAGAAGGCTGCTGATAAAGCCAAACGCCTGCAAGATGCTTCTTCTGGAGTATATAAGGCTAGAAGGAGCGGAGCTGTGATGCACTGCAAGATATGAGGTGGAGCTCGTTCAAGGACTTGCCCAAGAAAAAATGAAGGGGGAGGAAGTTCTCAAGGGGCTTAGTACTGTTTGTTTAGATGGATATTTTTTGTTGTCATGTTAGGTAGATAATTTTGGTGCTCTATATTTATGAACTTGAATGTCTTGTTGCTGGATATCTGTGGTTGGTGGTTGTTAGGTGGAATATTTTGGGAAAACACTTTTTGTCATCAATATTTGACTCATATAATGGGTATCATATTATTATGTCTTCATTCATTGTTATTCTTACATTTTTTGTAATTTTAATTTATTTTATATATATTACACAGTATAAAAAAGAATAAGAATAAAACATAACACAATAACCATTAAATTTCAGAAACGGATCTCCAAAATGCACATTACTCCATTACAATCTTTGGTCAAGTGCATATTCAGCTCACCCCCTGAACTTTCATTTGCCCCCTGAACTTTTCTTGCACTAATGAACCACCTCATGTCTACCTAATCCCAACAAAGACAACTACAACAACAAACACAACAACACAAAAGACCAACATCCACCACAACACTTTTGTCAACCTTTCCATCAAACTCACCCACTTACTTTCTCAATTCCAACGCAACAAACTACGCGAGCCTCCCAACGAAGCCAACATAAATCTGATCCGAATAAAAAAAAAGAAATGGCAGTTTCATTATGGAGGTATATTGAAGATCCGAAGCATATAGATCCGTAAATAGATTTGTATGTATAGCCACTTCAGTCGTGCTCGTCGTTTCTCCAAAGTATTATACAATTGAACAATTCTACAAAACAAAAGAGACAGAGAAGATGAAAGAGAGGACCCAATTTCAATTAGGGTTCTTCAAATTTGGGTATTTCTAATTAGTATGTTATTATAAGCATCAATTTCAATTTATATATGTATAACATGTAAATTTCCTCAATTGCCCTCCAATAATATGAGTATTGCGCATGGGATTTCTTGGTCGCGATTTTTTGATCTCAAAATCTCGTCAAATTTGGAAATTAGGGGGTAAATTGAAAACAACAATACTTTAGGCCTTGTTATGAAAAAAGAAATAGTTTAGGGGGTTGAACGAAAGCGTTTGGATACTTTAGGGGGCCAAAAGGAAATAAGCCTACAATTTAGCTTCCGTCCTTTACACCTCACTAAAATCCCGTCCATCAGATACACCATTACACCAAGAAAATAAAAAAACCCAACAATAATCTCTTTCCACTACTACACTCTATTATACTATTTTTTAGAACATACCCTATAAAGTCGTCGACTATAGCAGAAAAGTATATGTGATGGTGACGACAAAGCGGCATAAAAATATCGGTAAAGGGATATTAATGTACATTGTAATATCTAGTATACGAATAATGAAAAATCACGTGAAAATCCCTTGAAAAATACTGATATTTGTTGATTATGTTGAAATTATTACATTTTACCGTTGTCGAATGGGGATAATTGGTTATTAATATGGGCAATTTGTTGATTGAAAAGTTATTACAGTGTATATGCATGTAATATCTAGTTTGCTTAGAATTTTTCAGAAATAATTATCTTGCAAAATCAATAGAATGGGGATAATTGGTGAATAATTTGTGCAATTTGCTAAAAAGTTTAAGTAGAGTGAGTGAAATTATTATATTTTACCATTGTGGAATTGATATTTGTTGTTTGAAAACTTGCAGAAACTTGGGAATAAAATTTGAAAATATAAAACAAATGACAATAGTGTATGGGATAAAAAGAAATTGCCAAATAATTATACGGGTTGCAACATATGAAAAAATTAATAGCCAACGCATCTTGACAAATGGTGATAAAATAATTAAATAATATAACAATATCGAAAAATTTGATTGCAAAAAATGATATTAATTGCAATATATGTAATACCCAATAACCAGACAAATTGCTTAAACATTATAATAGTAGATGATAAATTACATTGTAGAAAATAATATGAATTGCAATATATACACTAACTAATAACAAGACTTTCAACAACATGGTGATATATACTATGCACACACACCATTAACTATATGAAACCAGAAATGTTGATCTACCATATTTATATCGGTTTTTTTAAAATGTGCCCTTAGGGCACGGGTTAATAATAGAAAATGCACATGTTAAGACCCATTAACAAACCATTGTTAATTCAAATAGTTTCATTCCATTTTTATAGCAATTATCTTTCTTAATTTTAGTCAATTAATCAATCCATCAAGTGATCTAATTTATTAAAACATTGCCATCAACTTTATTATGCGTATAAATTCATTTAAATCCACTTACATTTGGTGCAATATTATTAAAATTTTAATCCATTGAACAATAATTTTTATTAAAATTTTAATTTTGGTCAATCCGTTGATACGGATGAGCAAAAGCAAGAAGCCGATAATGAGAATACTGATTTATACCCTATATTTCATGTCAATTTTAATTTCATAATAATTTTGTTGTTATACATTTTAATTATCGCATTCGTTCATGGATATTAATTAGCATTTGACTTTTGGTCATTTAATTGTCATTTTTATTATCGTTGTTGAATACCATTTTTATTGTCGTTATTTAATAGAGTGTCAGCCTGATAACTCGAGAAAGAAAGAAAGAACCAATTGATTCATCTACTTAAATGAGTTGTTTTCACTATAAAAATATTTAACTGACCGAAAAAAATTGATGAAAATTGAATAAATTAAGGTCAACAAGTATATACGCATAATAAAGTTGATGACAGTGTTTTAATGAATGAGATTACTTGATGAATGGATTAATTCACTAAAATTAAGGAAGATAATTACTATAAAAATAGAATGAAACTATTTAAATTAACCATGGTTTGTTAATGGATCTTAACATGTGCATTTTCTATTATTAACCCGTGCCCTAAGGGCACATTTTAAAAAAACCGTATTTATATATTGCCAAAAAACAATATAAATGGACATAGTATATGACAAAGAAAACTGGAGCAACTCCAAACTTAAAATCATTACCTTGGCCGAATGAATTGCCACTTCTGTCCATCCTCATACTGACCGTCTACAACTGAAAGATAAGGATACAAAACAATTAATAAACAAAAAACTACTGAAATGCAAGTCGTGTAATAAATTGATAGAAAAAAAAAATAATTAAAAGTGCCCATTGGAATTGATGTGGACCAAAATAAAACCTTAACAGATGGGGCCCACTGATTCAGTCCAATATTTGTGACTAGGGCCCACGTCTCCTAGGGTTAAAAACAAGCCACTCGTAACAAGACACGTGTCTTACTAGGGTGCTAAATACAAGGAGAAGGTTGCTTATAAATAGACAGCTTCTCCTTCATGTTGAGGTAATACGTACTTTTATCATATACACACTTTAGCAAATAACCTTACTGACTTAATCGTCGGAGTGTTTGTGGTCGAACCCCGACCACGCTTTCAGGAATATGGCTCCAAGGAAGGCTTATACCAGCAAGGCAGGTGGATCTAAACAAATCCCTCGTGAACGAACTCTGGTGGATCCAACGGGGGCAACATCTAGACGACAAGGTCCAAGAACAGATCTTAAGGACCAGATAGAAAGGAGCAGGCGAGGAGACGATGCATCCCGGAGATCTATACATACTGGAAGTTCCCACTCTCAACCACAGGAACAGAGGTCCATGCCCCAACCACGGGTTCAAGAGATTGTGGACAAATCATTGGCGCCGTCTGTAGGGATCCGAACAAATAATCCACAACGCTCAAAGGCTGCTAGCCAAACTGAGCCGCCACCTAGGCGAGCTGGCGCCTCTGTTTCTCGATTCAACTTAGGAGCAGAATTGGAGCACGAGGTGGAGCGACGGGTGGAGCTAGCCCTACGGGCAAGGGAGGCCGCTGCGGCCGCCCCCTGTGCGCAAGAAGGTGGCGATACACATCATCCACCTCCTCCCCAGTCGCACAAATCCCTCCGGTATATACACCTCCCTTACCAATCCCTCAAAATCCCGTTTTGGACGCGCCGGCAGGTCACAATTCTATCGTTGCGGCGCCGGTCCCTCAAGACCCAGCTTATCAGAACTTGATTAAGGAAATGGCAGCCCTAAAAGCTCAAGTGCATACGATGCTTCGAGTCGCGCTCCGGCGGTAGTAGCGCATACGCAAATGCCATTTTCGGATCGTCTGCGGGCAATTTCTTTACCCCCCTCAAAATAGAGTTATTGCGGTTCATATTAGGGTTTTATTGGGATTTAAGGCTTTACTCTGCCCCAGTTCACCCAATTTGACGGTACAGGGGACCCCCAAAAACATCTAAAGGGTTTCCTAATCCAAATGACAGTCACGACGAATGAACCAGACATCTATGCAAAAGCATTCGCTAATAGTCTGTTAGGAAAGGCCCTAGACTGGTATATGGAGTTCCCCTCCAAATCTTTGGACACATACGAGCAGACGGCGACTGCCTTCTTGTCAAAATTCAGCGCTTCCATCGAGAATCAATTAGATAAAAAAATTCTTATGGAGCAGAACCAGGGTAAAAGCGAGTCGTTGCGAGCTTATCACAAGCGATACAACGATCTCCTGCTTAGCATCCCATCCTGCGATGCAAAGGTGGCTTACATGGGATTCTTCACGGTCTCCGCTACAGAGCGTTGAAAAAGAATCTCCTTCTAGAAAAAACCCTCTTAAAGGACGAACTCACGGCTCGGGTCAAAAGATATATTGACATGGAGGAACTCAAAGTCAAGTCTGAAAAAGGCGAGCGTAAGTCAGATCTACGCGAGACAATTCTCAAAAAAGACCTCGCCTGCTCGCCACCACGACCCAAAGTGTGGGAGCGGCTACAGCGAGACCGAGGCGGGTTCTCCAGTAAGCGGAAGCAATAGTCCCCCTCGAGACATGATCGTCATAAACGAACTTCTCCAACAAGGGATGTTTCAACAGATGAACACCTAACCCCTTTGGCCAAGACTGTTGCGGAGGTACACAATAGCATCGCAGACAAGAATTACTTACCAAAGCCACGCCGCCTCACGACCAACCCAACCAAACGTGACAAAAACAAGTACTGCGATTATCATCGCGAACATGGTCAAGATACAAAAGATTGTCGTGTGTTAAAAGCGGAAATCGAGAAGTTGATTCAACGCGGCTACTTGCGTGAGTATGTAAAGAGAGATCAACCTCGTCGACCGGATCCCGCGTCGAAGAGTCCCTGCAAAAGAGATCGCTCGCCACCTCCTGTACGACGAAGGATAGCAACGATCTCTGGGGGCATGACGGGAGGAGGTGATACTAATAAACGCCCGGAAGAAATACGTCCGAAGAAGCGTCTATTCATTCCATTCAACTTCAGACTAGCAAGACGGAGCCTATCTCATTTGAAGATAATGAGCTACAGGGTATTGAATTACCATCATGATCCCTTAGTTATTATGCCTATCATAGCTAACACGGAAGTAGAGAGAATGTTGGTTGACACATGAAGTTCGGTAGACATATTGTATATTAAAACTTTTGATCAGTTGCGGCTGCCCAGATCTCTTATCCAACCTATCAAAACCCCACTCATAGGATTCACGGGGCATTCTATATATCCACTGGAGTAGCCGAGTTGGACGTGACTTTTGGGACTGGGGAAAGAACAGCCACTACGCGCAAATCATTTACCATTGTGGATCTCGAAGATGCGTCGTACAATGGGATCATCGGGCGACCCTCTTTGACGGAGTTTCGAGCTATAGTGTCCCCGATACACCTGAAGCTCAAGTTCCCCACGGGAAGCGGGGTGGGAGAAATGAGCGGACATCAAAAGAGTGCTCGGGCCTGTTACCGATCCTCCGTTCCTCCCCTCAATGAAAAAACGCCTACCCAAAGCGAATCCAAGAAACCCCGGAGAGAGTGCGCGATGGCCACAAAGGGGCCTGCAGCCGAGGAGGACAACTCTCCAAGAGAACGTGAAGACCAGCGAAAGGCTGTTCCGCACGAGGAAGTAGAGGTAATACCCTGCACAACATGGGATGTAACCAAAACCTTCAGGGTAGGAACCAAGTTAAAACCCGAGCACCGAGAAGAATTGATAATGCTAATTCGGGAATATCAAGATGTATTCGCATGGAAACCAGAAGATATGCCAGGGATCGACCCACGAGTCGCCCTCCACCAATTACATGTGGACCCCACCGTGTGACTCGGTTCGGTTCAGTCGGTTTTTCCCAATTTTTTTGTGTAAAATCGATCCTATCTGTTTTTTAGCTACACAGACCAACTCGGTTGAGAATTCTTTCGGTTTCAATCGATAAGGTTGATGTCGGTTTTGAGGCAAAAAAAAGTCAAAGATTTGAAATTAAATAGAGTCTACACGTCAACACGAAAGTTCAAAAACAAAATATAAATGAGCAAATGGCTTCATCGATCACTCACGTTTGTTAAAAAACACTAGTCGATCACCCTAGTATGAGTTTGTATACTTTCGATCACTCATGTTGGGTATTATGTGTACTTTTGGTCACTCACACGTTTTTTGGTACAACTCTTAATTTTTTTCGAAATTTTTAACATTTTTGTAAGGGTATTTTAGTCATTTTCCCATAATTTTTTAACTTACATCAACTAACTTTCATTAACTTCCATTATATTCTACATTTCCATGACAAAATTATGAGAGAATGACTAAAATATCGTTACCAAAATGTTAAAAATTTCGAAAAATCAAGAGTTGTAGCAAAAAAATGTGTGAGTGAGCAAAAGTATACATAATACCTAACATGAGTGATAAAAAATGTACAAAGTCATACTAGGGTGATCGACTAGTGTTTTTTAACAAACGTGAGTGATCGATGTAGCCATTTGCTCAAATAGAAATAGTTCATGACAATGTAACACATATTAAGAAATAGATCTAGCTCCTTTCCTCCCATGCTAAGATTCCAAATGCTAGAGAATCCATATTCTTATCACTCACTATCGCCAAATATTTAAATGTATGAAAGCTTGGATGTTAATTGTTAGGTTGTTTCATATGGAGGCAGCAAGATCGAACCGGCAGAAGCCCAGAGCTGAATTGAAGATGTTGCATATTAGTTTCTTTTAGTATTAGACTATTAGGTTTTAAAGTGAGTATGATATATGAATTTTTAAAGTGGGTCATGAAAACTTCACATTTAGTCTATTGGGTCAATATTAAAATTTAATCTAATAAATTATATACATAATATAATAATTTATTTAAAAAGTCAAAATTAAGTACAAATATTAAGAAATATATCAAATATAAATATTTTAAACAATATATATAAATAGTCGGTTTTGTTCGGTCAGGTTTCGATTCGGTTTATACTAAAACCAAAAACCAAATTTTTTTGGTCGGTTTTGAATTCTTTCGCACCGCTTCGGTTCGTTGTGATTTTTTTCCAATCAAGTCGGTAAAATTCAGTTTAGGTTCGATCGATTTTATTGGTTTGCTGCCAAACCGATAACATCCCTAATGTCAGCTAGCAACAAGTGTTGTCATATTTCACTGTCCAAAAGAAGAACAAAACAAAAAAACAAAGAAAAAAACTTCTCAAAAAAAAGCCAATGAAAAAAAAAATTGGCAGGTCAAACATTACAGATCTCAAACACTACAAACAACTAAGGTTGAAACCACAATACGTTTCTTGAAAATATGCTCACATATAATATCGATAATAATTACAAAATTCAGTTATTACACAAAAGGGATTGACATAGGGAAAGTGTTAAGGTGATGAAGCTTTGTGCTTTGGCAACATGACGATGCCAAACTACTAGTTGGATCACAACTTAGCTCAGAGCTTCAGGAATTTATTACACAAGAACACGCCAATCATAATATATAACAAAATAAATCGCTTTGATACGAGATATTAATAAGTCTTTTACTAGGCGGGGGTAAACACCGGTGCAGAACACACAAGACGCCATGAGTCCCTACATTAAAACCAATTAGTAATAAGTTGTGGAAAATAGTATTCATCAATTTAGTATTCTAACCTCACTTTTGTGATATATTTATAGAAATAAGGCCTACTTTGTTCGACTAATCAAAAAATTGCTATCGAAGAGTTGAAGGCTGCATTAACTTCTTGAGTACATATAAAAGACACATTACTAGTAGTCCCCAACAAACATTTATAGGCATTGGCAGAATAAAAACTATAGGTTTTGTGTATACCTTATCGTCTTGCCACAGTAATCACAAAATTGCTCGTTAGTGTGTACCTTATTGTCTTTCTTCGGTAAACTGAATATTAGAGGCCTTGAAGTCCCTTGGCAATTCTAGTAATCTTTCTTTCCTTAAGATTTTTGGAGAATTTCAACTCATTAGGAAGTAATTTTAGATTCTTGCATTCCACAATTGTCAAACTAGACAGCTTAGGCATGCTTCCTTCTTCAACGATGAAGTTCTCCAAGTCGGGCAAAGTTGAGAGCTTCAAATGTGTAAGCTCGTTGAAACTTAGTGTGGGACACAATAATTTCTTTCCAATAAAAGCATAATTGTAGAAGACCAGAACTCGTAAGTTCGGCAACTTCCCCAGCGTTGGCATAGGGTCTTGATCAAACTCAGAACTAGAGAACAATATCTCCGACAGATTTGAGCTAGCGATCACAGGCACTTTTCCTAAATAGCCTTCTAGATGCAATCTGTTAAGAGCATCGCACTGGAACAACTTCTGAATTGCAGACTGCTTTCCCCTTGGGTAGCAATGGAAACTTCTTACGTCGAGGGATGCCTCACATAAGTAACTTGATGTCTTATTCATACACTTGATTGTGGCCTCAAGGTCATCAAGATTTTCATGAACTGAAGCTGTGAGAAACCGAAGATTGATCATTTGGAGCAGATCCACAGCAACACATAGCTTTGAATTAAAATTTTCAAGGGTCTCCAGCTCTTTCAAGGTATCCAATCTCAACTTTTCATCGTTGTGCACGCGAAATAGGTGAGGAAGGTAGAGATGCTTCATATGTCCCATCTTCCACAGGACATTGTATATGGTCATCAAACATGTCTCCCTAACACGTAAATCAAGAGTCTGCAAGTTTAACAAATTGCTAATGGATGATGGCAATGTGTCCAGATAACAATTCATGAGACTCAAATACCTCAGAAAGGCTAGTTTTTCTATTACTTTGGGAAACTTTCCAGCTCCGAAGTTCATACCATCCAGATGCAAGACTCTGAGCACTTTATAAAACTTGAACGTCAAAGGACTTTCCTCTTCCAACAATTTGTACTCGGAGAGATAAGTCTTTGTCAACAAGAGAGAACGAATCTTCTCAGTTTTTTTCTGTCCAAAAGAAATACTAAATCGATCCATATTACCATCAAGTTGAACAGCTAATTTACGCACTTTGTCATCTGAGAAATGCTTATATGAACCCAAAGTTGACTGTTTATTACGGCGTAGATCTATTACGGTCATAAAATTGTCTTCTTTAGCAGTCAGTAAACACATATCTCGTATCATGGAATTAAGGCGACATGATTTAAATTTTCTGACTCTGGATATCACATCCTCTTGAACTTCGACCATGCCTCTAGATGCCAATTCTTGCAAATGACGGTCAGCTATTTCTATCACCGTCTCCGTACTTTTACCAAATCCTGATTCAACCATTCCTTCAGCAATCCACAACATATATAACATCTTCGTGTTTATTTCTTTTTCTGAGAACCCACATAAGTATAGCAAGCAATGTTTCAGGTTTGAAGGTAAATCCATGAAAGTTAGAGCCAGAAGTTGGTGTATCCCATCACTTGCGTGTTCTCCTCTCCATTTGTCAAAGTCAATATTTCGACTTACTGCAATCCACTCATGGAGGGTATGCTTTCTGCTCAAGTGTTTCCCTAGCAAATTAATAGCTAAAGGTAGGCCATTGCATTTTCTAGCAATCTCCTTGCCGATGAACTCCCTGGAAGCATCAACTTTATCTCCTGCACATCAAACCCAATGAAAATGGGAAAGTTTGAATCCAGCCAAAGCATAAAGTTAAGCGTGCAAGGTCTACAAACATGTTATAAAGCTCGAAATGTCTTTTAACTCTGTCGGTTTTAACTTGTCAATCTAATACTAGACCAATTGCGTTTGTTCGAGTAAAAAAAAAAGATATAAATATGGTATGAAATGGATCAGGTAGTGTCGAGAAAATAAATAATTAAACTTATTCTGCAGTTGAAGATTTTATATTCTCTAGTTCGTCAAACACAAGCTACACCACTTGTTATCTACTTGAATCGGTAGGTAGCTTTTGTAAACTACCCTCAAGGTTCAATTTGGAAATGGCCTCCCTGTTGTCACAGGAGTGAGGTTGCCTACTATGAGTAGGAATTGAGATACTTTGATAAATTTATTACCAGGTCGAAGAAGAGCAATTCTGGAAATGAGCTCCCAGCTTTCGTCGTCAGATAAGCCATTCAAAACATGAACAATTCCAGAATTAGCAGCAACCATGCGCCCCACTTCTCTGACTCTGGTGGTGATCAACACGTTACTAAGAGTGGCGGAGTCTTTGGAAGGGAACGCTATCTGGAGATTCAACCACACCTCCGTCGACCACACATCATCCAAAACAATAAAACACTTATTTTCCAACTGCACCTTGTGCAGCTGCAGCAACAAATCAAGTTCAGAAAATCCCATCACCGTATCATGTTCCTCCATCGTAAGCTGCAGAGCTAATTCCTGTAACAAACTCTTCAACTCCATTTTATTCGACAAAGTAACCCATCCACAACGATCGAAGTGGTCCCCAAAATCCGAATACACCTTCTTGGCCAGAGTTGTCTTACCCACCCCACCCATCCCAACAATCGCAACAACACAAACATCTCTATTCTCCACCAGAAGCGACTTCAACTTGGCGAGATCTTCTCCCCGGCCAACGGATACATCTTGATTTGACCATGGATCGTTTATTTGGTCAGCCTTGTTAGTATCTAATAGCTCAAGACTCTTGGCAAGCGATTTAATCCGGTCAGCCAAATCATTAATCCTCGGTCTTAACATAATTGTTGTTGTCCTCCCCAAGATTTTCTCAAACAAACGGCAGTTAAAATGATTAAAATGACTCTTCCGTTGGACTAAACCCCCCGATACGATTACTTGATCGAACAAGTCCTCTAAATCTAGAATAACAAGTAGAGCTTGATTTTTCCACAGCAGAGCATCGTTTGTGAGATCGAGTTGTGTATCTATATATATGAAGAGTCGTTTGAGTTGGAGTATTTGGGATTCAAGATTATTCAAATCGGTTACTGCATCTACAAGAAGACTAGCTACAGAGCGAATACTTTCAGCCATATCGAACCTATCATAATCACTAAACCCGATATATCTTCCTGCACCCACCATTTTCACTTCTTACTTTTTCTTGCTTTGATCTTCCAAGTCCAATGGATTATGATGATTTTTGAACAGCTGGCTGGAGGAGACTTATGATTTCCTGATCTGTTTATACACACCAACACACGGTGACTAAATAGTGTTTTTTAACAAGTAGAATGACTATTCTACCCCTATTTGCAAGTATACTGGTTCCTAAAATTTTGTACAGGGGTCAAATATTCACTTAACTTCTCAAAACACTATTTGGGTGTGTATAAGGGATCTCTCAATTTCTTTGGAAATTTCTTCGAAAATACTAGATAGTCGTAAGAAGATGTAATCCAAGGCAGCTTGCCCTTTTGTTACGTTCTTTGGAATTTCATGGCAGCTTTTCGCCTTTTGTTACGTCTTCGGGCTTTTTTTTGACGAAGTTTAGACTTGTGATATTAAGGCTAAAACTTAGTAATTCATACTAAATTGTTGTTAACCATTTGATCAATCTTTGTCCATTTATTTCTCATCTAATGATCATAAACTTAGAATTGATTTTACGGCAAATAACAGGGATGATCACTTATGTTTGGGGTATAGACCCAGTTGATCACCTATGTTTTGAAAGGTCCCAGTTGATTACTTAACTATATAAAACAATCCAGTTCACTATATTAGTCAATTTTATTGTTAATCCTCGACTAGTTACTGCACGTGGTCGTTAGTGACGGACAATTTAATAATTTCAGTTTAAAATTTTCTGTAAAACAATTTAATCAAATTAAAATAACCCAATCCCCAATTATCCCCAAGATCTTCTTCAACCTCTTACTATTATCTTAAAATATTCATTACCGAGAAAAAGGAAAGAAAAAAACATTTGAGAGAAAACATGGCAAACAGATGGTGGACTGGTCAGGTAGGTTTACACGGAATTGAAACATCATCAACATCAGCCGGGTCTCCATGAAGACTTGGAAATATCATCTTCTTCAACCTCATACTATAACCAAAGATATTCGAATCCTACTAAATCTAATAAAATTTGGTATCCAAGATAAAACATCATCAATCGTTGCATCTTCTTCAACCTCATACTATAATCAAAGATTCAAATAAGTACATGTATACACGGGAAAACCAAGAAATTAAAGACAATTGTCCAACAAATCTTCTAATCATCTTCTAAATTAGCTCATTTCTCCAATTCAGCTAATTCTTCAATTGTCCAACAAATCTTCTAATCAATTTCTTTGGGAATTTCTTCGAAAACGTAGTCATAAGAAAATGTAATCGAAGGAGCTGCTTTCACGGCGGCTTTTGTTGCGGCTTCGAGGCTGCCTATGCAACATTTCAGCATCCATTCTGTGAGATTTCTGAACATTTCAATTTAATTTCGGGAATCAGATTCACATCCACGAAGTGAAAGTTCATTACTAACTTTAGAAATGTATTTCATATCGCATGATTATTTATAACTTCTATCGTTTGATTGAAAAAAAAGTCATAAAAAATTGTTTATTTTTATAGCAGTGATTTTTGTGAGTGTAAAATTAAAAATATTTATATTTTAAGTCGTGTCTCAATTGCCGTCAAAAGTCAAATATCCTAAGTAATTTGGGATGTTCGGAGTTGTGTTTTTTAGTAATGAAATTATTATCTTTGCCCCTTGATTAAAATCCTTCAAATACTACTTTATAGGTAGGAGCAATATAGTCATTTTTAATATTAGAAACATTATTTGGGTGTGTATTACCGATCAGAAATTTCTTATAGGCTTAATTTGTAACCGCAACTCAAGTATGACCAATATTTCGGTTTAGACACTCTAGGTGGTTAGTAATTTCTTAAAACATACTCCCTCCATCCCTTTTTATAAGAACCATTTACTTTTTCACGGTCTTCGAGACACGACTTTAAACGTAAATATTTTTAATTTTGCATGTGTAAAAATTATAAGAACTTGATATTTCAAAAATATATATTGAGAGGAATCTAACAAGATCCAATATAACTATATTATTTCTTATCGGTTAATAAAAATTTACAATCAAAATTTTCGAAGTTTGACCCAAAAAGTTAAAATGGTTCTAAAATAAAGGGATGGAGGGAGTAAATGATACTCCGTATTATTCACGTAACACATTTCAACTAAAAGAAATTGAAAGAAGGGCTAATTTACGAAGTCGTGCAATTTAGCATAATGAAAAGGCTTGGAATTTATGAGTAATGTTGGTATTTTAGTGCAATTCAATCCCAATTTTGTTGTATGTTGAAAATCTCTACCTTATTGATGTGACCTAATCTCTATATAAGGATCCCGTCTGGTCCAAGAATGGGGAGGATGCTTCCAAGAAAGGAGAGACTAGAAGGAGATGGACAGGTCCATTGAGTATATGGGTTAAGGCCCGTTCACGGGCCCAAGAGCATCAGATGATGACACTTGGCATCATCTTACCACCTTGAGACTAATCTTTTCTCTCTCTTCTACTAGTATAAATACTACTATTCATTCCTATGAAAAGGTATTGATTACTAAAGCATTTACTACTATATTAGCTAAGGCACTCCTTCTACGTTTACTGAGTTAGGCATCGGAGTGTCTGTGGCCGGCAACGGTCATGCTTTCAGGTGTAGCAGAACACACGAAGGACGGACCCTGGTTCCAAAGACGCGTCCCAACCCTCGGCGCACTATTTCCACCCGAAGGTTCCAGGCCCCTGTTAGTGTGAACAGTTCAGTTGAACCCTCACTCTTATTGGACCACCCGAAGGCGAGGCTCAGAATACCGAGAGTCCATCACTTATACTTCCAGCATCCTTTCTTGTTGTTTGTGCTAAAAATTTACATGTTATACAAACTAATAGTAATTTTAGTTGGTATCGTTATAAATCATTGAGAAGATCCTTACAAAGTATCAAAATAATCAAGAGTCACACTCACTGACAAATAAAATATACTCGTATAATTTATGTAAATTACAATGTTGATGATTGGTTACATTCTTCTTTAGCAGCGGGTTCCACAACTCCATAAAAATTATATCCAAATAATTTTTCTTGTAATGAAACTTAAAAAGAGTGTATATAATGTTTTTCGCTCGTGTTAATGTTTTGATGAAAAGTTATTAATTGAGATCTATGATATTTGGACATTGTGAAACAGAAATTCTGGGATCTGATGAGTTTAAACCGAGTAATGAGCCTAAGAAGCGAGAATTTTGTAAGCTTGATACATTTTGGAAGTAATTTATATATTGAAGCACCCTTCTATTTTTTGAGTTTTTAGGGATCGTGAAGTAATTAATATCAATTACTCGTTGGATCTAATTTATCAAGCTACAGCTCAAGTTGTCTAGGTGCAAATCTGGATTACCACGTCTAATATATGTGATAATCCGCATCTAAGTTTAACAATTAATGGTCGTTGGAGGTAGTTGGGTTTGAGGATGAAGAAGGTTGAGATGGGGGTTTGATGAAGAAGATGGGGGGTTTGATGAAAAAGATGAAGCGTAGGGTTAGCTTTTAATTTATAAGTTTACTTATTTTTCAAAAGTGTTCAAAAGTTTAATATATGTGATAATCCGATTTGCCCTTCTTGTAAAACGAAATTCAAGCTAAAATTGGTGTTTTAGGGTGCAAAATGAGACAAACCGTAATATAGGATGCAAAATGAGGCTTAGGAAAGAATCATGGTGCAATTTAAAATTTCGGCAATAGTAAACATTACTCATGGCTTAGTTTGGACATCTTATAAATTTTTTTTATACATAATGCATAATCTTCTTTCATTTTGGAGTTATACTATAGTATTGTTTTTTCAAAAATATATTATATTATATTTTCTTTAGTTTACATTATAAGTTGTTGTATTAGTGTAGTATACTATTTATTCTGTGAATAAAATTATTGTTTTATAATTATGTCAAATGTTTCATGATATTTGTTTTCATTTTATTTTGTTGGCTAACAACCTCTCATAAGATGGATGTTGGATTGACTATTGAAAGACCATGACATAAATTTTATAAAAGATGATCATGACCATCAACTACGATAATGGGATGGATTATTACAATACTTTTATATAAAATAAAAATAAAATAATAGGGATTTAAAGTCAACAAATAGATATTTCAAATTTCATATGGTTGATCTTTTGAACCCGCTTCAAGTGATGATGATTAATCAATTATTTTTGGGATAAACCATTTCTACTACTTTTACTTAATTCTTGTACATTAGAAAAGAAGATTCAAACCTTTATGGCAAATCCTATTTCCCCGGCCCCTATTTCCACGGACCATTGTATTTCCTATTTTACCCTTTTGTACGGGTGAAATTAAAGTCCTAAGTCCTTTTGTATGATGCTTCCACACGTTCCGCTTATAATTCAGATTAAAACAACAATAGATGAACTACACTCTCCAACAGTATCAAACATTTAGGTGCGTTATTTTCACACGTTCGGTTGCTAATCCATTAAAATTATTGACGAATCATACGAGTAACTTTGTTAAATATCAAACACAGGTATGACATGCACACCCGTCTCTGTAGGCTTAGTACTATACTTTCATTTGTTAGGCGAAATATGATTTTTATGTTAATGGTTTAAGACTTCCTTCATTTTTTTTTTGATATATATATATTTTGACAATATTAATTCTTTTATCAATTGTAAACACATTTTTTATAATGAACAAAATATTTGAATATGATTTTTATGTTAATGGTTTAAGACTTCCTTCATTTTTTTTTGATATATATATATATTTTGACAATATTAATTCTTTTTATCAATTGTAAACACATTTTTTATAATGAACAAAATATTTGAATAAAGTAACAACTATGCATACAACTATAGTGCATAAACTAAAAAAAGACAACAATTAAATAAACGACATCAAATGAAACGAATTAGAAGACAATGAACTATTTTTTCTTCAATGCACCCAATAGTTGATTGTATAATTGAATGTTGGATCGGTAAGGTGCGACCATGTTGTCTGCACTTGAATGATGACTTCTTTCACAATATAATGCAGGAGGAGCCATAGGTATTTGAACATTCTCCATTTCAAGCTGCGAAAGTAAAACAAAATATTAAATTTATTTTTTTCTTGTTTCATATTGAAATGCAATTGAACAAATTAAAAGAACTTACCAGTACAAAATGTGAACCACCCGACACGTGTCCTAACGCCACCGTATCCGTGGGAGGGCCATTACCTGCTTTCACATATGCCGGGAGACACGTGATTCCGCCAGAAATGGAATAAGAGAGAAACACCACATTGTACACACTAGCGATAACATGTCCAACTTCCGGCAACGACATCTAGTTTGCGTACGGGGCAAATCCGTCGCCATAATGACCAATTTGTGTTATCAAATCATTAGAGCTAATCCCGGTAACACGGTGTCGTAGAAATCTGGATTACTCATTTGCTCGAGGACACAATCACTTCTCACAGTGCTCCACCGATTTTTGCCATAAATTTGAAGAGCCACTGCCCTATACCCACAATTTCCATCGGCCTTGACATCTGTGAATCCCCGAACACATGGGACAATGAACGGGATCAAATCAGAAGAGTAGTATGACATGTGAAGACAACCAATTCGTGGGCGCTGACCCTGACCACGACCATGTACCCGGACACTCGAGTTATTGAGCCACACCGCTGCGTCTATGCCAAAGATCCACGGTCGTGCATTAAAGAATTCAGCAGTAGTGATTCGCAGTGGAGCGTAGTGGGGGCACACCGGATGAATCCCGATGAGTTTGGGCCCCTTCTTGTCCACAACATCGACCATTGCACGAGGACGTACATGGATTGGTATCGTAGGCACAGCCACCATCGTGTCAGTGGTCCATCTGTCCCAGCTCTACCACCACCTCAGCGCTCAGACTTTGCTCGCGATTCACGTGTATGTAATCATATTATTTATATCCAGATTATTCACCCGTATGTACATGTTCATGACTAACCAAATTTTTTTATGACGTAGGATTGGCAGGAGCTACGGGCCATTCTATTTGCAGTGGAAGACAGCCGTGACCCGGAGGAACTCGCGGAGGCCCTAGATAAAGCGTGTGGAGTACTACGAAGTCGTGACTATTGATCTCTATATTTGTGTAATTATATATGTAGATTATATACACTATGGATTTTATTTTGTATTTTCGTATTGTTGCTTTCAAGCAAAATACTAAAAGTGACTACGTTATTTTATTATCTATGACTATATATTATTCTATCTAGCGCCGTTAATTTTAAAATGTATGTTTACAAAAAAGCATGGTACATAGATCATACAATGTTAAGAATGTTAACAATGTTAACCATTTCATATTTTACAGAATGAGAGCAAACATGGTACGTGTGAAAGTATCACACTATGTATTACACTACAGATGTGCATGCCATAATACAGTTCTATGTTCCACAGATATACACGAATGAATCATTACATCAATAACCCACAAAAATAGCGTACGTGTGAAAGTATCGTACTAGAGGTTTAACTACATGTAAAGAACCTTTATCGTGCCAATAGGCTTGAATAAATAACTTGTACCAATTCAATTGATTTAATGTCCAACTGAATGCGGTACGTGTGGAAGCATCATACCAAAGCCTATACGACTTTAATTTCACCCGTTCAAAAGGGCAAATTAGTAAATACACCCGGTCCGTGGAAATAGGGGCCGGGGAAATAAATGCACCCAACCTTTATTACTTTACTGCAAATTTACAAGCCATTTTTTTCTCACTCATATAACTATCTGGTTTATTTTATCAATTCAAATTATGAATAAAAAAATTATAATTATTTCACTTTCTTATGATAAAAATTGTAATAATACGACTTGGTATTAATAATAAAGTATAACAATATTGGTTAAAATATTAATGACGTGTTAGGAATTCGCAAATTTATACTAGATTTACTAAGAGCTTGATAGTGACTCATTAATAATTATGTTAAGACGTTAAATTATGCTAGTCAAGTACATGTAATAATATATATTAATTATAACTAATACTACTAATATATATATTTACGTAACTTATTAGTACTATTACTAGTACTTATACTATATATAGAGGTAGGGGCGGACCCAGAATTTTTATTTGGGGTATTCATTTCATTATTCAAATATAAAAATTATAATTAACGAAAATATATAAAATTGTTCAACGATTTTTCAAAGGATATGAAAATTAAATAAATAAAATCAAATGACAACTGAAATTAATTCAACTTTATCGGCATTTGTTTCTCTTTCATTGCTTGAAATTGGTGGATAATATCTCGAACATCAACAATGTTAAAAACAAAAAATATATAATAATAACAACTAACAACCAATTAAGTTAATTATATATATACATCTAATAAAATAACTAAGACGTTAATATTAAAATAATAGAATTTTAAATTAATTATTTCTACCTTATACGGCTTATTAATTGAGCAAGTAATCGCATATAATTGTATACCCATTATATAATAATATATGAAAAATAATTAATACGATAATTATTTATAACAACTATCAAAAGAAAAGAAAAAAATAGTTACAACTATGGGATTCGGTCATATAACCTTTTGAAGACTGAATTTAACTAATCTATTACCACTAGGGCACCTTTCATTTTTTATAAATACCCTAGTTAGTATGTAGGTCCGCCCCTGTAATAATACAGGGAGTAATACATATTTACTAGTACTGTCTAGAGAAACGAAAACCCTCCCCCCAAAACAATTCACCAGCCGCCCACCCTCAAGAAAACAAGAAACGATCAGCCACTCCTTGTTGACAACAACAAAATCGTCACGTTCTCCTTCCTATTGTCCAATTCTTCTCTTGCAATTGCTTCAATTCTTGCTTTGGGTTCAAGCTTGGGAAATTATTAGTCAAACAATCGCATAGGAGGTAAATTTCCATCAATTTCGAACCACCCTTATGATGCTTAAAGGCTGCCGATTTTATTATGGTGCTAGGGGGGCGTTTTAATTAATCTTTATATCATTATATGTTGTTAATTAATGTATAAATCGTGTATAACGCATATGAGAACCAAGATTCATGCTAAAAATCGAACCTAAAATCCTAGGGTGATGACTTATGATGGCCGATTATAATTTATGGTAAAGGGGTGGATTTAATTGTTGATTGGCATGATTTTAGCAAGTTTTGGACTCATAATGCGATGACGATATGATTATTGTGTGAATTTGGGGGCATGAAGCAGTCGAACAGCCCCTAGATGGCTGTGTAAGCCGTGAATTTGAGGCTTGAAATTGTTAAGGATTGAATTTTAGTATTTATGATCATTGGGGTTAGATTATGCGATTTTATGTGAAATTTGGGCTGAAAATGCGAGAATTGGAGGAGTTAAAGTGTGTTAGATGGTATGAACAGTAGCATCACGACCTTAAGATGATGATTGGGAGGATATATGAGTACAAAGTTGAAATTAAATGGATAAGCTTGAACTATAATAATTCCGGGTCGAAATAAGGGGTATAGTTGATGAAATTGTCAAAATTTGGTGAAGTAGGGGCGATTAATGGGTAGAGCAGATTGGGGGCTTGATTTAGGCTTGATATGGAGTATTAGATTGTTATTGGTATGAATATTAGGTTAGTATGAAAGAAGTGGGTTTAAAGTGCAATTATAGACAAGTTTGGGGGCATTTGTGAAAATATATTAGCTATGATATAAAATATGAGCTTGGTGCTAAGGTTAATTATATAAGGGTTTAGAATAGGTAATTATGATTTATAAGGGATAAATTAATAGTTATGTGATATAATTTGGGTCAGAATTGTAAGTAAGTATAATTGAGGGGTAAAAGCGTAATTTTACTAGAAAGTAAGGGTGGAATCTTAGAATAAGATAAGGAATTGATTTGACTTGATATGGGAATAGAATTGAGATATTTATGGAAGTTGACCTAAGTTTGACCACAGTTGACTTTGACTAGGGTGACCGTTGACCAAGCCGTTAGTGACTTAAGTGTTGATGACTAGACCTTTCCGATAGTAATAATATTATAATGGGAAGTGTACTCAATCTCAACAATTTTTCTTATTGCATCCATTAGTTCCGGTGTTGTGTTTTCGAAGTGTAACATAAATTTGTGAAGAGTTTTAGACGCCAAAAGTGATTACTTTCGGGAGGGCTGTAAACGGACCGAACTATACCGAACGTAACTACGTTTGAGTTCGGTCTGCAGGAGCTCGAACCGTACCATTGCGAACTATGCGAACAAGTTCTGTTCGGTTTGCAAAAATGTTCGATGCGATTGGACATTTGGGCGGATGAGAGGGAGATGACTCATGAGTAATGAGTAGGAAATAAAGAGATATGAAGTGGAAGTGATTTTGCAGGATTTTAGAGTACAAATAAGGAAAAATTCTCTATTGATATGCGAGCCGAACTAAATCGAACTGTTTGATTTCGAACCGAATACTGCGAGCCGGATCGAACCTTTTACGTTCGCTCACAGCCCTACTTTCGGGTAACAGGTTCTGAAAACACGGTATCATTTTCATCTTCAACATCAACATTGTTCTCAATGATAGTAGCAATATCATTAAATTTTTCATGTCATTGAACTTTACATATATTTATGCAAAAAACTCTTTAAATTAATAAATTATTAATTTATAAATAAGTTAGTAACTCTTTAAATTAATAAATTTGGTCGGTCCCAACATTTTTTCTTTTTTTTTTGTAAATTAGCGCTGGAATGGATATCGAACCCAGGACCTTCTGGTCAAGAGCCTCTATGTCACGTCCCAACATTATTAATAATAAAGTTTTACTGGATAGGTATAGGTGTCAAATACAAATCGAACCGAACATTATTTTTTTTCTTCTGCTTCACTTCTGCTCCGTAGACCACCACCACCACCACCACATCTCGCATTGGCAACAACCTCCACAATAAATCGTTTGTCATCTTCATTCTTGGTGCAGTCATTTTAAGGTAAAGTTTAAATCTTTGTCTGTTATTCTGGAAAATTTGGTTACTTCACTTTTTTGCTTAAAGTTTAAATCTTTTTGATGTTTGTACCAAGATTACATCTATTCATTTATGTAAATAACACCTACCTGTTCATGTTCAACTGCTTTTGAATAAGTGCTTTGAAATTATGTTGATTATTTGTTTGAAAAAAAAGCTCAAGTTAAATTGGATGGAGGGAGTATATTATATAGTTCTAGTTTTAACATCTTGTAATATCAATTTTTGCTATCAGCTGAATTGGGATTAGCAGGATTCAAGAAAAAGGAAATGTCATTTATACAGAGAGCTGTCCGGAGCCTTCAGACCGCTGCAGAGACCCCAAGTCTTGCACGATTTTCTCTTCGTGCACCAAAAAGTGTAGGCTTAGATTTACACTAATTTCTTTCAATTTAGTTTGAAACGAACATTAATTTCAGTCCGTATCTTTTGTTTTTCTAAAGGCCCTTGATAATGGATTGGCATCTGAAGCATAGTTTCTGTGATGACGATGATGTTCACTTGTTTCGTCTTAACTCTCAACCCGCAGGTCGAGGTTGAATTTGCCAATGGGTGTGTGTATAACTTGTCAGCAGAGTATTTGAGAATTTACAGTCCAGCAGTGAATAGTAAGATTAGATCAATTGACGGTGAAAAGGTAAGTTGAGTTTTGAAAATTCTACCCTTGTGATTTGTATGTGTTTAGACATCACTCAAACGTTCTACGATCTCTTACTTGCTTACATATGAAACATTTGGATTGAATACATCTTTGAGCTTATAAGTTCTTGGGGTTTATAAACTAGGTGATATCTGGGAGACGTTGTGTAGGTATAATGTCGGCAGAGCCTATCGGAAACTATGGTGTAAGGTACTGCATTTTTGGAAAACAAGTCTATTATGTGCGAGGATTTTGCTTGTGGTTGATTATCGTTGCTCTGATATAGGATACTCTTTGATGACTTGCATAAGACTGGGATATATACTTGGGATTACTTTTATCATCTTGGTAGCAACAAGTTCGCCCTTATGAGAAGTTACATCAAAACGCTGAAGAAACACAGACTAAGTCGGGAGCCTAATAGGCGGAAGTGATTATATTCAACTATGAAACCTGACAGCATTTAAGAAGTAAAAGTTCAAATTAGAACCCTTCGAAATTTTGGAACCTAGTCTGATGACAGCTTATACACTGAGCGGCCCTTGACTTGAAACTGATTAGCCCTTATCCAATTTTGATTTTTCCTCCATAAGATTTTGCTTAGTTATAACGTAGACGCTTTTAAGTGCTGAGATGAACAGTAGATTTGTGGCAACATCACATGTTGCCTTTTACGACACTGAGGGTTGGCTTTGGAATTCTGCAATGAGATTTGGGCGTGTAAAACAAAGCATGATGATCCTACAGAAGTGGCAGAAAGTGAGGTATTTCAAGGTCACATATATCCTAAAATTCTGAAGCATGAAGAACGGTCTCATCGGTAACTAAGAACAGAGATAACAGTAAGTATCACGCCACTCCACTCTGTTGTTTGTATGAATATGGATTGAGAAATATGAATAGCGATGATTTATAACGATTACATAAGTATAAAGTTGAGCATATTTATGTTGATAAGGTTCCCTTTATTGTTTATGAAATCTGTAAGGTTTCCATGTACCTAACCATTGTGTTTTCTGTTCAATTAACAAGGGCTAGAAGATAAATCATTGTCACAATTATGTTGGCG